>BHFT01014091.1:0-27774 GCA_004320025.1 Laticauda laticaudata
TATGACAGCTGAAAGATGCAAAGCAATAGTAGAAGATCTTGAAGGCTGACAATGGATGACTTCTGACAGGAATAGGATGGAGATAGATCCATCCAGGTTCTTTCAGTAACCTCTCAGCAGTTGCATCAAAACCATCAATCATCAGTATCTTTCTGAGCTGGATCTGGGAATGGGATTGGATGGCACTGTATTGTGCTGGTTCTTCTTTCTCTGTGGTCATTTCCAGTCAGTATTAAAAGAGGGAGAGAGTTCTAGTTCACAACTCCTATTTTGAGGGTACCTCAGGGTTCTATTATTTCTCTCCTTCTATTCAACATTTACATGAGCCCACTCGCTGAGATGATCCATCAGTTTGGAGGTGAGATACCATTAATATGTACATGATATCCTTCTCTATATCTCTATTCCAAGCCTCTTGAGTAACACCATGGATGTCCTATTTCGGTGTCTGGGGACTATTGGGGACTGGATAGGGTGAAACAAGCTCTGATTCAACTCTAGCAAGATGGAGTGGCTGGTTGTGAGTACTTGAACCGTCCACCCAGGGAGACCTCTGCACACTTTTGAGTAATGCACCAGTTTTTTCCTATCTGGACCAGGTGGCCCTGTTCACAGTAAGTCATGCCCTTGAAACCTCCAGGTTAGAGTATTGTAACATGCTCTGCATATGGCTGCCCCTGAAGACCATTGGAAACTCCAAATGGTGCAGAATGTAGCTATGTAGGTAGGAAACAGTGCCAGAGACACGGCACATCTAACATCACTTATGCATGAGTTGCGCTGGTTACAGATGCAATTCAAGGTACTGGTGATTACTTTTAAAACACTACATGGCTTGGGACCACAGTATCTAAGGGATCTTTTTTTTTTCAAGAGTCTCTACCCTCCAACTAGGTGAAGCAGAATGGGCATGCTGCAGATCCTGTCAGTCAAAGAATGTTGGCTGGAAGAGAGCAGAAGACAAGCTTTTTCTGATCCGTGGTTCATTTTCCTTTCAGAGATTAGAATGGGCCCAACGTTTTTGTAATGCTCTAAAAACTGGACAAGTTTCCAACTGGGATGTGGAATGTGTCAAGAACCCCTTTCCTGGCTATATTGCTAATTGGTCAAGTATCTTGCTCCTATAGACATTTAATTAGGATGTTTTTAGTATTTATTTTGATTCTACTGTTTTTATTGTTTTCAAATGCTTTTAATATTTTTAACTATATTTTTTTAATTGTAAGCCACCCAGAATCATTGACTGAGGTGACCAACTGTAGAAATTAGATAGAAGGATGGATAGATGGATAGCTAACTAGCCAGCTAGATAGATAGATAGATAGATAGATAGATAGATAGATAGATAGATAGATAGATNTAGATAGATAGATAGATAGATAGATAGATAGATAGATAGATAGATAGATAGATGATAATAGATAGATAGATGTAACCTACTTCTTCATAAGATATCCCAGTGTGGGATAGTCAATACCACCACCAGATGGATTTTCAACTGACTGACCAACTTCACTTAGCAAGTCTTCAATGGAACAACATTTAGTTTATTGCCAATATATACTGGCATGTACATATATACTTGCACATGCACATACACATCCCACTTTAGTAACATCTGGCTCTAATGTAACAAAATCTGTAGAATCTCACAATGTTTTTAAGCTATTATATTTTGTTTTAATGTTTTTGTTGATTTCCATAATGAGTATTACTACTTCTTTGTTATGCCACAAGATTCCTTGCTGTCTCAGCTGCTTCAGACTAACATAGCTAACTTTTTGGAAACTACAGCATATAGTTTTATGATTCAGAACAATTGTACCATCAATTGTCTTAAAGGTATCATTTGGTTCCTTTTTGAAGTCATTTGTTCCCTGGTTATTCAAACTGGAACTGGTGAAGTGAATTAGCTTTATATGTGAGATAATCAAACGGTCTCTGGTGTCATCTCACATGTCAGATTGTTCATATATGCATGGCATTCCTTGAAAATGCGTCATTCTCTTATGAATCAATAAATATGCATATAAGGGATGCTCCATCCCTAAGGTAAACCCAGAATAACCTTTCATCAGTGAGAACAGGGGTCTCCAACCTGAGCAATTTTAAGACTTGTGGACTTCAACTCCCCTGAGTTAAAAAAATCACATATGATCTTTTTTTCTTCGGAATCAAAACAGCACATTTTTAGGCTTTCCTTGCCATTGAACAGCACTGTGTGTTGACTTTAAAAATGCCGTAGGGATGTCATTTGGAAACAGGTTGCAGAGAGAAAGATTTGTTCCCTCAACCAACTCCATCTCTTGCTGGTTGATTAGATGCAGCTGCAGGGTGGAGCCCTTGTGGAAGCTCCAGTTTTGATTGCCAAATACAATGAAAGAAGGATGATTTCCAGCTGATTGTTGATTTTAACGTGACTGAGGTTTTGCAATGTGAATAATTTAGAGACTTTAATGCTGGGTAAGAGAAGGTAAAATAAAAAATGCGGGAAAAAAACCAATCAAAAGACTGGCAAAGATGAACAACAACATATAGGTCAGAAATTACTCCTAAATTTATTTATTTGATTTTATTTATTTTATTTGTCAGTTGCTTATAAGATAATAGGTATAAGTATAAACATGAGTAAGAATACAGGAAATAGGTACAAAAAAATGGGGACAATACGACAGGGACAGTAGGCACAATGGGGCATTATGCACGCCCCTTACAGACCTCTTAGGAATGGGGTGAGGTCAATAGTGGATAGTTTGAGGTTGAAGGAGTGGGGATGTAACAACAGAGTCAGGTATAAATACTGCAAAAGCATGGACAAGGAATACAATAGAGGGTGGATAGATAGATTACATGTACATATAAATGAAGTTTACAAACATGTAGTGAGCAAACTTTTAAATTTTCAGGCAAAACTTAAAATACAATTAATTGGTTTAAAATATGCAGACTATGAAAACTATCAGTGCTGCCAGGCTGCAAAAATAAAAATGATTAATAGATGCAATAAAATTTAGAATTTTGTTTGCCCCCATCTAATGGTGTTAGAATTTTTGAAGTCCAGATCTGGTAGCTCTAGCCAAATGTTGATATTATGTCTAAGTATATTCATTCCATCATATAGCAATGTGGGAGGGCTGCTTCCAAACATCTGGCAGTAAGCCACTTTGATGAGTGGGGATAAGACCATTCATGTGCTGGTAGTGTATCTCCAAGCATCTCTTCGCATCTGTCTTCTTTACTGCAGCTGTAGAGTTGAAGGTCACCAAAATCTGGAGTACAAGGGATATATGGAGGATCCATTTGGGCTGCCTAGATAATTGTATTTCTCAGTCCCTGTGCTAGGATCACCTTTTGTTGAAGTTAAACCTCCACTGAATGGAGAAACACTGTTCAAATTATCTACTGACATTAGGATATCTTCCATATTTAATAGTTTCTACACTCCATATCAGTAAAAGATAAATGCGAATTTATTACAATTATATAGTTGCACGGTTGCCTTTTTATAAAAACTAAAGAACATATGAATATAAATTAACACCCAACAACAAGAGATATCTGACTAATAAAAATAACACCATCATTGGATGTGTATTAAAATCATAGTAAAAAAATTATACTGATCAAATGCAAGAATTTTTATCCAATTCCTAAATTCCTTCAAGCCTCTGGTTTCATAAGATCAATCAATCAGAATAGAGCTGTAAGGGATCTTGAGATCTTCTAGTCCAACCCACTGCTCATACAGAAGACCGTATACCATTTTAGATAGGTGGTTGACCAGTCTTTTCTTAAAAACCTCCATTGATGAAGCAGCTATAACTTCTGAAATGCAAGCTGTTCCACTGGTTAATTGTCCGCACTGTTAATTCCAGGTGGCTTCTCTCCTTGATTAGTTTCTATCCATTGTTTCTTGCCTGCCCTCAGGTGCTTTGGAGAATAATTTGACCCCCTCTTCTGTGTGGCAGCCCCTCAAATACTGGAATACTGTTATCATGTCACCCCTGATCAGTGATGGGATTCAATTTTTTTTACTACTAGTTCTGTGGGCATGGCTTGGTGGGCGTGGCAGGAGGAAGGAGGGGAAGGAGACTATAAAATCTCCAGTTAGAGGTGGTATTTGCCATTCTCCAACTACTCAAAATTTCCATTACCAGTTCTCCAGAACTGGTCAGAACCTGCTGAAGACCACCTCTGCCCCGATCCTTCTTTTCTCTAGTCAGATGATGAAATGATACAATATTCTGGGATTATAGTTATTGTAACATATTTTTAACCATTTTATATCCAGATATATTATTATCCAGATTATTTGATACTTTTATCTAGACTTTTATACTAAAGGAAGGGGAGGGAACTAGAAAATCTAAAATCTGTAATAAGGAAAAATAAAAATTCTGCAATTAGTGCATGCTATGTACAATATGCTGCCTGTGCAATTTCTATGATTTAGCATAACACATGGGTATTATTCAGAGGTGGTATTCAGCAGGTTCTGACCAGTTCTAGAGAACTGGTAGCGGAAATTTTGAGTAGTTCAGTGAACCAGCAAATACCACCTCTGACAAATACTACCCGCCCCCATCTATTATCTGCCTCCCGAGTTCCAGCTGATTGGCTGGATCTCCTTTAGTTGCTCTGTATAGGAGAACGGAGCTGGAAAGCAGGTTAGTTGGATGGGGACGAAATGGGATTTTGCAGTAACCTTCCCCCAGGAGTGGGGTGGGAATGGAGATTTTGCAATATCCTTCCCCTGCCATGCCCAGCAAGCCACATCACGCCCACCAAGGCATTTCCCCAGAACCTGTAGTAAAGATTTTTGAATCCCACCACTGGTATTATTGTATTAACAGCAATAAAAACCATACCTTTAGATTCTGTTAATTAATGACTTTAATCACTTCAAAATCCACCCCATGGCCTCTGCAAATTTTACATTGCAGTGTTTGAGGTTTCTGAGATCTAAAGCCTCTTTTTACTTATTTTTAACTCCTAAGAACAAGAAATGTGCCTTTTTCCATGTAGACTCTGAGGAAACTGAATTCTCTATTCTTAGTTCTGTTGTGGTTCTACAAATAGTCAGCAGATTGCCCACTTATCAAAATGTATATGTTCAACTCTGTACAAAAATGTAGATGCACAAAGTAATTCAAATCCTTATTTTGCTTTAGGGTAACTACTTTGTGCAAAACAACAGCCTTAAAAAGAAAAGGAATGCAGAGTGAGGGTAGGAGGGGGGGAAATCTTTTTTTTCTCCAAGGAACACAAAATTCAGTCCAGGATGGCAAGTGAATAAATACAGCACAAGAAACAGCAGGCAGTCACAACTCACTGCCAGCTTGAGTCTTGGGCAGAAAAGGCATAAAGAGCCTCTATTATTCTTTGCTATTCCTTCTCATAGGAATATTCTATGTTCTATTAGCACCTGGCATAGTGTTTTTTCCCCCACTTACGTTTTTGTATATGTTCAGTCCAGGATAATCAAATAAAAAAGTTACTCAAGTGAAAAAGGAATCTGCATTAATGAAGACCAAGAACAAATCAGTTCAAAGACAGATAATTTTCCAGAATCATGATAAGGATTCATGATAAGTACTAGTATACATACATAGTTATTTGTAGCTCATTGTAAGCCATAATGTCCTTTTTAGACATTACCACAGGACCTGGTTGGAATTGGCAAAGTAGAAACAGAAAAAGGGAAGCATTTTGCAGGGGACACTTATAAAATGGGGCAATAAATAAATTCATCTGATTCATATGATGCTTGTGTTACATGCAATTTGCTTATGTGCAAAAGCCATCATAACAGTAGTAAAGCCAAACTTAGTTTTCTGACCTGATATTGGGTTACAATGCAAATTCATTTTACTTCTTAGATTTTATATTGACTTTAAAAAAATCTGCTTTTGGTTATTCATGTTGATTCATGTTTATAAACTTAAATGTTTTCATAACCTAAAGAAAGTTTTGCAACATTCTGAGAATTCTATGCCTCCAGCCACTAGATAATAGTATACTGCTCAGTTTGGCTTCCTATTAGTTTTATCTCTTTTTGGGGGGGGACTAGTGCACCATCTCTGATTAAATTATAGTTCAGCCAATGTAAAGATAGTTCCTTTTCCATTCCTGCTGCTCTCTGCTAAGCCTGGAATATATGGGCCTCACTTGACACACACGCAACTCAGATACAACCAGCCTTTGTGTTTTCAGAAGTTTGAAGTGAGAAAGTACCCCCAGCTTCTTTGTTCTAGAAAGCTAGGTGTAATCCGATACTTCTCACCACTGCATTCAAAGATGTCAGTTTAGTTTTGAGACATTGCAGAAAGAAAGCCATGTAAGCCTATACTAGCCCAAAATCAGAAGGTGTTTAATAGCCCCTTTTAAGATTTATTTATTATAAGGAATAAAACTTTGTTGCCCTATGGCTGTAAGAAATGAGATTCTTTTCTCTTCTTTCCCTAGTTTTTATAAAATTCAGAAGTTGGCACACAATGTCAAATTTATATATTGTTCAATTGCAAATGTTGTTTTTTTCCCCTTCTCAAAACTCAGTTTTTCCTTTAAAAAAAAAATCCACATTCTAAAAAAGCAGTGAGTTAGGTTCCCAGAGAAAACCACATTGGTTGCTTTGAATTCCTGGAAAAAGTAGATATGCATACAACAAATAAATTAGAAATAACCTTCATGAGGCTTATAGCTGATGAACATGTTATCTTCAGACTTTTAAAAAGATAAATACAGGAATCTTTTAAAAAAAGAATGTCCTTTTTGTTAAAAAGAAAAAGCAAGTCTTCTTAAAAATGAAAAAGCAGTTTTAACTGCTTTAATATTGGAAAAAAAGACTCAGATAAGGCTGCATAATATCACCATATCTGTTGAGGTTCTACATTAAACACACTATAAGGGCTAAAACCTGGAAGAACCAGAAAGTGGTCAGAATTAGCAGAATAAATATCAATGCATGTAACTTACCTTGGTTGAAGAAATTGAAGAAGATTTTAAGATTTTTAAAGCAAAACAAGAGATTGAGAAAGGAGGGGATCATTTGAACATCAAAAAGCTAAGATTACATCAACTGGAAAACTAGAAGAATTTAAAATAAACAGTGAGACAATAGAAGTAGTTGATAATTACAATTTTCTGGACTTGAGATCTTATAAAGATGCTAATGGTTCAAAGGATATTCAGAGAAGAATAGCTGTGGTTTGAGCTTCTTCAGTGACAGACCGATACCTCATCTCTGCGAGGCTTCGATCCGTGCTCACCACTGGAGCACCTCAAGCCGGCTGGTTTCGGGGCTAAGCCACCCCATAGAGGTGGTGAAGAAAGGCGAGACCGCCAACAGGGTTGAGGAGAGCCGCATTTCTCCTACCCAGCTGGCCATTACTCCCTTTCCTGAAGGCGGTTGCAGCAGTGGTCAGAAATGGCCATCACAAAGAAGAACTCAACCGGAAAAGTATGTGCAGGAGGAAGATAAGAAGAGAAAGTTTTGGTTGATCGGGTCAAACAGCAAAAGCAACAAATACAACCCTGGAATTGAAACTGTTAAAAAACAATCACATTGTTCCCTAAGAAGATTTTAAAGCTGCGAAGGAGAGAGAAAAGGGAAAAGATTTGGTTTTCTCCTTTTCTTATACTGACAGCTAAGAGACTTAAGCAAGAAATTGGAAAAAAAAATCCACTTTGACATCAGTAGGCATTTAATACTGAAAATAAAAAGTCAAAGGGATAATATAGATTTCTGCGATAATTAAAAGCTTTTGAAAACAGGAAAGGAGGGAAAAAGAATAAATAGGGTAGGATCTGGAAGGAGGTGACTGCTGGAAATTAAAAAAGAACTTAGAGCACACAAATCTCAACAGGACTTCCAAAAGATAGCATTCTAAACTGAAATATCACAACAAAAGAACCCCAGAAGAGAAAGTCAAAAAAGAAAATAAGAAGATATAACTCCGGGACACTGGATTACTTTGATGATTTCTGGATTCTTGGTTTATTGTTTTGAATGAGTAAAATCAAAGCCGGGTGGTTGTTTAAAACTGTTTAAAATGGCTCCACTTTTAGAAGAACTGAAAATGGAACTTAAAAAGTACCAAAGAAGATGCACAAGATGGGAGAGGTTTTTTTGGCTTCGTATTTCAGGTTTTAGAAATGGAGATTTGGAACTATGAGAACAAACAAGAAATGCCTGCAGAACAAGAAGATTGTGACAAATGAAGAAGCCATCTTAATGAACAAGTAATATTAGGAGTGGGGGAAGGAAGAGGGGGAAAGAGAATGAAGTTTTAAAATTGGGAAAAACAACTAAAAAACAAGTGAAAAATAAGGTATAAAATCAGAAAGCATAGAAGAGGGAGAGAATTAGAATAGAGAGACAAGAGGGTAAAAGGGGAGGGCAGAAGATGAGCAGGGACGAAGAAGGAAAAAATTATACAAGACAGAAGCAAAATAGACGAGAAACAGGGCCTATTTAGAGATAATTGGCGTGAAAACTTAATGGAAAAAGGGGATTCTGCAACAGGTACATATAAGATAGTATGGTATATATTAGAAGCAGAAATAATTTTTTGAAAATATGACACAATGGGTATGATGTAAAATGGTTTCGTGGTGGAGAAATAAGCTGCTTGTTAATTCAGTGGCAATGGTTGGATACAATAAATAAATGTAACACAATGATGAATATGTAATTAGTTTATAACAAATATATGCGAGAAGAGAAATAACGCGGAAAAATTAATACTGGAGATTATATGTATTTTTAAGGAAATAATGATATTTAATTGAAAGGTGGTAAAGATGTTAAGATTTTATGATTATTATGGATAGAACTGAATGAAATGGAATGGAGGGTTTATAATTACACTATAATTTAATCTTTCCTTTTTTTGTAAAAAAAAATACTAGTGTTGTATTATAAGAAGTAACCAAGCAGATTCAATTGGAAGTTGATGTATTATGTATTATATTGAAGGTAATAAACTTTAAGGTTTTATAATGATTGAAGTTAAATAAGAAGTTAATGGATGCAATTAAAAGAATATAAAGGTTGTCATACTCCCAATTAGGTAATACAGGGAAAATTTGTTCAATGAAAAAAGATAATATGAAATTGAAACAGAACAGACAAAAGTATATATATATGATTGAATTGAGAGGAGATAATCAAAATAAAATTGAGAAAATTAAAAAAGGGGAAAAACTATATAGAAAGTGTAAATAGTATAAAGGATATGGAATAGAATAGCAAAAGGAGCAATGAAATTTTTTGTGTCTGTATAAAGGAAATTCAACACCCGGGACCGAGCTATTTTTCAAAAAGATGTTTTACTTGTATTTGTGTGTGAAACCCAAATAAAGACCTTTATTTTAAAAAAAAGAGAGAAGAATATCTGAAAAAGGCATCTGGGGGCCTAGACAAAGAATGAGATAGATATTTTAGAAGACACAAAAGTTGGAACAGGCGCAAACTCACTGCTTATTCACTTCTATGTTATTTGGAAGAGAAGATGGATACTGCAAACAGTGATAGGAAAAGAATGGATTTCTTGGGCTTACAAGTGCTGGAAACACTTCATGTTCTAAAGGCCGGTCCCATTGGCTGGACGATGCAAACGTATGCATAAAGGAACAGCGACGAAGAAATTCTTGGGTGGCTCTATCCGTTGTCACCGTCCATAAAGTGGACAAAAAATTTGCATAAACAGACGGAAAAGAATGGAAAATGAACGGACGTGAGTAGTATGGTAGGCGGGGATGGTTAAACGGATGTTCATGCAGGAGCCTAGTTGGATGAAAGCGGATAGAAGAGGAATACACCTCGAGGGTTCCGGGAAGAGGAATTTCATGTGGACGACTGCATAGCGGAGAAGGGTGGGATGCATAGCAGATGAACGGGCATGATCACAGGACGGCTATATGGAAACAAAGGGGATCTGCGCGCGGATGTATAATCAGATGCAAAGCATTCACTGTGCAATGTGGGGAGTATGATTGTGTAAGTCTGCTGTTAAAGGATGCAGCAGCCTACGCGCAATCAGCTACAGGGGAAAGACATGCTAGCCACATTTACATCTTGTAGGAACACCATGGTTCGTCCTCAGGCAAGGAGGAAGTCCGGCCTATAACTGTTCAGCCTGGAAGATGAAGAGACGGCAAGCCGCAGCATCCACGCCCTGGCACGACTCTGAAAGCTTCTTGCTAACTGGCTGTGAGTGGACCAGCCCAAGGGGCCCGTCAAAGCCCTGCTGCTGAAAGCTTGCTGCTCAAGCCCATGACAGGCCCTGCTGAATCAAGCCCCTGAAGGCACTTGCTGCTCAAGCCCCTGCCAGAAGGGAAGGGTGAGGCAAGGGAAGGAGAGGGAGGAGAGGAAATAGTAACACCATTTCCAAAGGAGGATGAGGAAGAGTGCTGGAAAGTGCTGACGGGAGTAACAAGTTACTTTGGGAAAGGGCCGTAGCAGAACTGTATCCCGGGCACACCAAGAAGAGCAGGCAGCTTGGAGAGACAACGGAGAGACCCCTGGGGTACAACTGCAGAAGTGACTCCCTTGGATTATGTGGACACACGAGCGCCACATGCACACACACTGTAATGTGCAAGCTACACCTCAAGAAATCCAGGCAGGCCACTGTCCAACTCATTGTCTGACCGGGTGCAGAGAATGTCGTCATGGCCAAGTGCAATTTCCTAGAGGGTGAGATCCACCACCGAGGAGCAGCGCCCTCTGAGAACCCCTCCCTCAGACGCCAACAGACAGCCAGGTCTTCTCCAGCCAGATAAGCTAGCTACCCTGTCCAGGCAGGTGGTCTTCAGGAGGCGCCCACGCAGAGACCCCCCAAACAGCTGCACTCCCATGCTGGCTAGACTTGGAGGATTCCATGGAGGATGACCGCTCCTGCTGTCACAATAGAGGAAGAACAGCAGCCATACCAGAGGCCAACCCTAACCCATCACCACCATCCAACATCCAAGGATGCAAGGTAGAGAAGAGGCCAGACGGAGGGCCAGGACCACAGTGTGCTGTGTGGAGTCAGGGACACAATGAAGACGCAGCACAGAACTTCTCTCTCAGCTGGTCCACTTGGAACAGGAGGCATCCTCAGGTCCAAATATCTCTTCATGCACCTACGTGAGGCCAGACTGAAGGGACTGCTTGAGGCCCAGTACGCAGGGTGATGAAGCAGAAGATCACAGCACTTCTTGCACAAACCTCAAGGTCCCAGCTGAAGCTGCTCCTACGGCAGTCGAGATGTTCATAGGAGCCTAGCGATGGAAAGTCGGATGGAAATGGATGACTCATCCGCAAGGATTCAGGGGAGAATACAAAGCGGAACTGCATAGCGGAAGGGGTCGGAATGCATAGCAGATGATGGCGGATGCATCATGGAGCCTATAGGAAGCAAAGCGAATGCATAGCGGAATGTATATGGGATTGCAAAGCAATTCCACGGCGCATGTGTCAGCTCCGCAGACTATAAAGGATGGAGCTCGCACGCAGTCACCATTCAGAAGGAAAGACTGCTGCCAACATACATCTTCAAATAACACCATGTTCGTCAGTCAGGGAAGAAGAGGAAGCCGAGTGCCCTACTCGTGCCAGCCCTGGCAAGAAGGAACGAGACAGCATCCACCCCTGGCAGCTGATCTGAGCTGCTGGTGCTTCTCCTACTGCTGCTGCTGCTACCGCTGATGGTTGTTGCTGCTGGTGCTGCTTCTGCCCTGTGCTGGTGGTGCATTGCTGTGGTGCTGGCTACTGCTACTTGGCCTGGCTTTGCTAGATGCTGCTGCTGTGTGCTGTGGTGGGGGACCAGCCCCAAGGCCGTCAAAAGCCCTGCTGCTCACCAGCCTCTGGAAGGCCTGCTGCTCAAGCCCTGAAGCCCTGCTGCTGAAGGCCTCACCAGAGGGAGCGAGGCAAGGAAGAGAAGGGAGGAGAGGAAGCAGTACAGCGTTTTCGAGGACCATGAGGAAGGAAGTGCTGGAAGGGCTGAGGGAGAACGATACTGTGGAGAAAGGGCCACAGACTCTATCACAGACACAAGAAGAAGCAGGAAGTTGGAGAGACAAGGCAGAGAGCCTGGTCTACACTGCAGATGTACTCTGGGATGGTGGAAGCACATGCACCTGTATGGAAGCTATACCATTCACAAAATCTGGCCAGCTGCTGTCAAAGCTCACTGACTGGGAGATGTAGTCATGGCCAAGTGCAGGCTTCCTGGAGGTAGGTCGGCACGGAAGGCAGCCCCTCTGACACCCTCCGGCCTCAAACGCCCAGAGGACAGCACGTCCTCTTCCAGCCAGGAGCCAGCTGCCTGTCCAGGCAGATGTCTTCTCTAGAGGGCCCCATGTCAGAGACCCCTCCGACAGCTGCACTCCCATTCGGCAAGAGGACTTGGAGGATGATGCCCTGCTGTCACAAAATGGAGGAAGAAGCCGGAAGCTCACCCGAGACCAATGCACTCGCCCAGCCCACCCCCACTGCCACAGGATGCAGGCAGAGAGGCAGACTGGAGGGGCCAGAGCACACTGTTCTGTGAAGATCAAGGGACAACAATGAGCCCAGCACAGAACTCTCTCCCAGCTGGTCCACTTGGGCAAGAGGATCCCCGGCTTGCCACACTTTCACACCTACATTGGACCAGACCTGAGGGACCTGCCGTGGCCGCAGTACCAGGTATGAAGACAGAGAGACACAGCACTTCTGCAAGAACCTCCAGGCCAACTGAACGCTGCTCTACCAGTCCAGGTTCTACTTCTCCACCGCCAGGCAATGTCACCAGCCCTTCATGCCTTATCAACAGCCCCTCACTCTAAGACTACGAGTACCAGGACTTCCCACAGCAGAAGCAAGAACTTCCAGTCAGGCCAGGTTCATCAGATGCCAGAATGAAGTCCTCAACCAGCTGCAGAGCCAGACAGCGTCCACTACACTCCTCTCTTCCTCCACCCCAACAGCCGAGCCCGCAATGGACAATTTGTCATCAGTATTGGGCCCTGATTCGTCAAGTCCTTGATGAAGGGCCTCTTCAACGCTACGGGACTGAGATCAGCTGCTTGGATAGTTCTCCTGAACACACACCACCTGTTGCTACTCTCAGGGCAAGCAAAAACCCAATGGTGCCTCAGACCAGCACTCAGACAGCCACTCCACGGAGAGTCCGTGCCTGTTACGCCAGCGCTGAGACAGCATGGCCATGGACTCAAGAGTGACCTGAGAATAGTGTCAGAGACTGAGTGTTTACTTGTTAAAGTTAAATTTGCTTAAACACTTACTTGGTTCATTTATGCTTGACATTAAGTAGTCATGAAGGTTTACCTAAGAAAGGTTATCTTGCTTAAGACACTTAATACAGTGTAAGGGGGTTTACAATTGTTCATGTTTGCTTGTTTAATAAAAGCCAGTAAAGTTTATAAAGTTTACCTAAGTCAGTTAATAAAGTTACCTTGTTTAATAAAGTCATAAAGGTTACCCTAAGAAAGTTAATAAAGATTAATAAGCTTCCACAATCCTCCTCACAGTTGGGTTATGCCTGCAATGGTGGGAGAAGTTATTCGAACCCATTGGCAGGATGCCCAAAGAACATTCTCGCACCACCGTCTTGCCTTGGACAGCCTGTGTTGAAGATCTCTTTCACCGGTGAGGTATCTTGACCTGTACGGCTTCAATGAGGTAGGTCTGAGGGAGAACCATCAAATCCCAACGATGAAGTAGGGCAGCATCTTGTGTGTCATGGGTTGGTCTGGACCTGGGAAAAACCGCCATGATGAGGTTGCGTCCAGCCCCATCCTTGAGGTCACTTGCCATTGTATATCGGCCATGGCGTGAAGCTGACCATTGCCCTGAACGACATCGATGTAGATGCCTTGTCGTCAGCATCAACCATTGGCAAAGAGGATGATAACTGAAGAAGGCTTTGTAGTTGTAATAAGTGGACCTGAGTGTGTCTGAAGCTTTGCAGAGCCACATGCTTCCCATCTATGGCTCAACGATGTGGGGAAAGTTCCACCTCTGATACCACTCTTCCTGCAACTATTCTTCCAAGCCTTGTCAGTGGTGGGGCAGCATATTGGAGGAGCTCCTCCATGTATTCTTCATGATGGCCTGCACACTTCTCTGACCACTTGCTGATGCTGTTGTGTGGCAGAACCCTCTCACGCATACTGCAATGTTTCTGTAATGTAGGTTCCAGCAGGCCTCAGGTGCTGCAGAGTCAGTGCAGCCTTGAGTCCAGGTCCAGGGTTTGGATGGAAGTTGGTGCTAGCTTGGTCAAAGTCTGGTCCAGACGCTCATCAAGTTTCGTCAAACAATGGCTGGTGGCATCCTCATGAAGTGATGGTTAATGGCATGAGGTCTTCATTCTCAGCTCCACCATCAACTGGTCATACAGTCCCAACTCATTCCTTCTCACAATCCATTTCCGACCCACACGAGCTCTTGACGTGCTCCTTCTTCTCCTTCTGTGTACAACTTGATAACAGTCTGAACACGGTTTCGGTTCTGGTGAATGAATGAGCACAGCTATAATCGGACTGTATCATCCATCTCATTGGTGGAGACAATGATCGATGGCTGAAGACCAAGACCAAAGGGTAAAGAGGTCTGCACGATGGCTGCTGGCGCTCTACTGAAGATCCAGATGATTTTCTCCCCTTTTTATAGAAATATCGGGTTGTCCGCGGTAGTGTCCTGCTACGTATCAGACATAGTCCAGACATCCTAAATATACGAGATACATCCGCAGATACAAAACATTTTGTCCATTTTGAACACTTATATAAGAGATGGGCATCAGCTTATATCCTTTCTATTCCGTGCTACTAACGTTGTGTAGAAGTTCCGTGTATTTTGTTTTCATTCTCTTTCCGTTTTCACTGCAGCAATGTGAGTTGAGGGATGGCCAGTAGGATGCATGAGAGGATCAGTGGTGTGTTACACTGGATGTAACGGACATAGAACGTTGTTGCCCGTATATGTCGTGGATTGCATTGTACGCAGCAGATAAGGTTCACCGTTCACAAAGTTTGTGCAGCTCAAACTTCTTGCGTGGATAGAAGATTGCAGTGGACAGATGCTTGATGATAGAGCGTACTAAACACGTATGCAGTGAGTACACAACAGGCGTGCATAGAGTTTTCCAATGGAATGGCAGGCTTTTTTAACGTTTTAATCGCTCTTTGCATCAGTAACTGCAGTGGGGACTGGGGCCTTAAGAGGGAAAGAGAGAGCCAATTATTCAATAATTACTGAGGAAATTCAAGCCAGAATATATCAAATAGGACAAGGATCGTGAAATTATTTTGGAAACATGAGAAAAGTTAGTATGTCTATTGAAGAAGATGATCATAGCTGAGAAATGTAAAGGAAGAGTCAGGAAAAGGTAAAATGGAAAAATACTGGAATTTCCTGCAAGATTTAAGCAATTCAATGAGATTCAGGACGTTTTGGAGAATTGTCACCATAGGGACACTGATAGTTGGTACAACTCAATGGAGCATAGTAAACAACAAATATTAACTAAATTCTTAATAGTGAATGTTTTAGTGATTTTAATGCTTCCACAACAATCTAGGGCTGTCAGGGGACAAGAAGTAGTTTGTTTTTGTTTTCTTTAGGATTTTTTTCAAGCTACACTGTTACTGGGTTAATGCTTGAAAATACAATCACTCACCTATACATGTACTTGCACACCCACCCAGCACAAACAAACAATGGTTGGAGATACCCTTCGGATTTTCCGCATATTTGGGGCGAAAAATGGTCATTTAATTTATCTTTTTTACCAAGTTGTCTGATGATATTGAATCATGAGAGCCACAGATGTCAAATCACACTTGACTAGATAAAAGATAGTGTTGGACAAGCGACCTTATAAAGATCTAGTCCACCCTCCCACCGCCCAAGCAGGAAACGCTGCAGCATTTCTGACAATGGCAAGTCAATCTGACAGGTACAATTAACACTGAAAATCGAATAGCCGAAAGTTTCAGAATTCTTAAACTGCAAACAACAGAAAAAACCTCAGAGGGACAACTTTAGATTGAATTCCTATGCTAGTTCGTTAAAGATGTGATCTGGGCACTGAATAGCTGTTCAGGGCGCTTTTTTATTCTAAGTGATGATGTTATAAATAAAAGGAGAGATCTCCTGGTCCTTCACTTCCTTTTATCCTTCTTTCATTTTTCCCTCTCTTTTCTCTCTCTCTTTTTCGTTCTCAGCACTGAAAAGTCAACTAATAGATAATCTCAATCTAACAAATAGTTTGGCTGAGGGACTGTGCAAAGTTACAACAGCGTTGAAAAAAAATTGATTATGCTGTTTTTCACACGTATGACATTGCAGGTCATTCCCTATGGTTCACATGATTAAAATTCAGGATACTTGACAACTGAGACTCATGATTTATGACCATTGGAGTGTTCTGAGATCATATGGATCACCTTTTTCAACTTTGTGAAATGGCAAGTCCAACAGGCAGGCTAGATTACTTAACAACTATGTTACTAGAGCCATGGTGGTGCAGTGGTTAGAGTGCAGTATGCAGGCTACTTTCTGTGACTGCTGGCTGCCTTGCAGTTGGCAGGCTCAGTTGACTCAAGCATCTCAGCTTCCATCCTTCCAAGTGGGTAAAAGGAGGAGCCAAGATTGTTGGGGCGCAATAGGCTGACTCTGTAACTGCTTAAGGGCTGTCACATATTGGCCGATGAGTGAAAACATTTGTAAAAGGACACAGCAGATGCGAAAAAGTTCGCATCGTGTGTTATCCCGCTCTCAATAAGTGCCCCGAATTTGGCATAAACAGAGGCGGACACAACGGAAAGGACAGACAGGCGGAGAGGACGTAGCCAGATGGAAAGCGGATGGCTTCCACGAAGCCAGCGATGGGGACGCGGATGGGACGGGGTGGCACATCCGCAGGCTTCGCGGGGGAGCACAGCGATCGGAATGCGAGCGGAAGGAACGGATGCCAGAGCAAGATGCCGAGCAGAAAGTGGATGAGAGGGGAGTCTATGCGAAAGCCTAGCAGAGTGCGCGCAGGAATGCAAAGCGTTCACTGCACATGCCGGGAGGAATGCATTGCGTCAGCCCCGGCGGATATCGGGAAGCAGCTGCAAGCAGGTCACCATTCAGAGGAAAGACTGCTGCAGAGCACAGCTTTCCAGCAGCTAGCAGCCAGAACCAGCCAGCAAGCAACAACCATGGGAAGAAGAGAAAGCTCTGCCATGCTGCTGCCAGCCCTGGCGAAGAGGGACAGGGGCCCCCATCCCACCCCTGGGCCCTGACTCTGCTGTCTGCTGGTGCTATCTGCTGCTGGGGCTGACTTCTTCTGGTGCTGGACGCTTCTGCTGGTGCTGCTCCTGGTGCTGGTGGCTCATCTGCTGGTGCTTTATCTGCTGGTGCTGGCTCTTCGGGTGCTGGGCGCTTCGCTGGGGCTTACTCTGGCTGGGTGCTTGCTCCTGCCGCCTGGTTGGCTTCTGCTTGGTGGCTTACGCCTCTGGCGGCTGCTCGGCTGGTGCTGTGCTTCTGCTGGTGCTTACGTCTCCTGGACACTGTTCCTATTCTGGTGCTGTCGCTTCTGGTGCTTACTCGGCTGGACTGCTCCTGATCCTGCTGGTCCTCCTGGTGCTGCTGGTGCTAGCTGGGCTGCTGGTGCACCTGTCCTGCGGTCTGCTGGTTCTGCTGGTGTTTCCTGGTCCTGCCTGGGTGCTCCTGGCGTGCTGTGGCTTTACTCTGCTGATGAGTGATCCTGGTCTGCTGGCGTGCTGGCGCTGCTGTGGCGCAGCTGGTGTTGCTGCTGCCTGCTGCTGCCTGCTGGTGGTGGTGGTCCTGCTGTTTGGTGCTGGTTGCTTTCTGCTGCAACTGCGTTTGTTGTTGTTGCTGCTGCTTGCTGCTGGTGTGGAGGAGCAGCCCTAGCAACACTTGGAGCGCCTCTGATGAGGGCCCAGATGCTCGCAAAGGGAGGAAGAGGCAGACGCATTGACGGAGAGGAGGCATACTCCATTGAAGAGGAACATTGAGGATGAGGTTGCTGGAATGGCTGAGGGAGAACGGAGTTATTTTGGCGGAAGGACATACAGGTCCTATCGGAGACCAAAAAGGAAGCAGGCAATGCTTTGGAAGAGAGAAGGCAGAGAGCTGGGCTAGGACACTTCGAGTGCTGCTCGGCTGGGTGGAAGCAGATGCACACCTGGTACGGGAAGGCTGCCCTCCAAGAAATTCTGGCAGGCCAACGGTCAGAAGCTGATGGACGAGAGACCTAACGCTGAATGGCCAGAGGGCAGCTTCTGGAGGGTGAGGAGTCCGCCACCGAGGAGGCAGCCCCTCTCACAGAGCCCTCTCTCTCAGGCAGCACTGCTGAGAGCCAGTCCTTCTTCTGGCTCAAGAGTCAGTTCCTGTGTCCAGGCAGTATCTGTGGAGCGTGCCACAAACAGAAACCCCCCGACAGGTGCACTGCCCGTCGCGGAAGCATCGTGGAGGACCCCCTGACGCATGGGAATCAAGAGAGGGCAGATTCCACCAGAGAACAACCCGACATCCACCACTCCACCTGCACAGAAGCAGGCAGAGACAGGCAGACCCGGAGGGGCAAGAGCCATATTGGTTCCTGCTGGAGATACAGGGACACCATCAGAAGCAGCGTAAGATCTCCTTCTCTCAGCTGGGTACAACAACCAACGTCCCATTCTCCAACTGCAAACCCTTCCTCACCTAACGTCAACCAGACCCTCATGAACATGTCCGGAATAACAGTCAGTGAAAAGGACAGGATCGCCAGTACTTCCTTTCACAACCTCCAGACCAGGCTTGAATTGCTACCCACCGCAGTCAGGCCTGCTCCTCGCCACGACCCAGGTGATGTCACTAGCCCTTCCAAGGCTTTTCCAGAGGCCTCACTACGCAAGGCTATGGCTACCAAGGAGGTCCAGCAGCACAGGCATGCCCCTTCCAGTCCAGGCACAGGTACAGTAGATGCACAGTGCCAACCGATGCCGGTACCTAGCCAACAGATGTCACTCATGCCCCAGATGCCTACCGCATGGCTTACGCTCGCTCAGCTGCGACGCAGAGCATCCCACACACTGCTCCTTCCTTCACCCCACAGCCAAGCCCGGCCTCAGACATCTTCATGAGGTAATTAGGGGCGTGGCCAACCCCATTGTCTGAGGAAGGGGTCTCAACATCACAGGAGACTGAGCCAGCTCTCTGAGAGCTTCTGCCACACACCGTCCCTGTTGCGCCTCTTAGGGCAGGCACCCAAATGAGCCTCGACCAGCAACTCGCAGCCAGGGCAGCCACTCCACAGCCCTGGACTCTTCAGACCTGAGACTGGGCAGCACCTCAGAGTGCAAGAAGAGTGAGAGACTGGTGGCTACCTGTTGACTTATCTTGCTTAGACCACTTGGTCATTTTTTTTCTTTTACAGCTTGTTATAAATCAAGATTATCTTTTCTTCACAAACTTGCTTCATTTATTTTATTAAATTAAAGTCTTTTTGGTGGAAACTTTGAAATGGTTTGAAGCCTTTTCCTGCTTGTGATGGGTTTAGAATCGCAGTGGGATGGGCAGGGATACCTTTGGGATGGGTAATAGCTGTGGGATGGGCAGGGAACTCTTGGAGCTGGGTAATAGCTGTGGGATGGGCAGGGATCCTGTGGAGATGGGCAGGATACTTTGGAATGGGTAGTAGCTGTAGATAGATAAACCCCAGTGCAAGCATAGTGGGACTGTATGCCGTCCACCCCTCCAAGGTACCATACACATGGCCCTGTTATTATCAATAACAATTGTAATCATTGATCCACACATTTCAACATAAACAAACTCTTTATTAAATCCTGTTCATTTTAGGGCGGACTTCAACATACATGCAAATCTCATCAGTGTGATTGAAGACAGGCCTGAATGGAAGCATCCATTAAGCATCTACATCGGCTGTCTTGCCACTCCACATGCTCCCAGCTGGGAGTGCACTCAGTGTTTCAGGAGGTTGCCGCTGCTTCTTCCGCTTCATTTAAGCTCTCGTTGGGGCCTTGCACATCCACAGTATCTATCAGGTTTTTGCCCTTGCCTCCATTCACCAGGCTCATGTCCCATTGCTTGTTGGAAGTCGCACGAGCCTCGTTTCTGGCAACACTGGGCCAGGTAGCGGGTGCAGCATGAGATTGTGCAGGATGCAGCAGCTTCCAGCGTCCTCTCACGGTCTCTGGGTGATGCGGCATGGTAGGTGAGAATACTTAGGGAACCAGGTTGACCCAGGATGCCAAAGGCATTCCCCACCCCCTGTTGCCCTGGACAGCTGTAGTTGTCTCGCTTCACGGGTGACGGATCTTTGGGGAGGGGTGGTAGGGCTTCATGAGTAGTTCTGAGGAGAAGGCGTCATCGCCCCATGATGAAGTGGGCACATTTGCGTGTCGTTTGGGCAAGGGGGTTGAATCATGCCGAAGCCGCATGAGGCGTTGCATCCAGCCCCTCCTTGAGATGACTTGGCAGTTGTATACCTGGGCATCTGAAGCTGGACCTCATTGCCTGAAGCATCGATGTCATCGAACTTGCAGGTCAGCATCACATTGACTTTTTTATTTTTTTTTTTCGGCGAGAGACTATTGCGACAGAAGCCTTGTAGTTGAAATAAGTGACCCTGACTTGGCTGGAGCTTTGCAGGCCCACGTGGTTCCATACTATGGCTCAATAGTTTGTGGGAAGTTCTACTTCATGATACCACTGTCTGCAACTTTATTCCAGACTTTCTTCAGAGCTCCTCCAGGTACTTCTTCGATGGATGGCCTGCACCACTTCTCTGACCACAATGTCTGATGGTGTTGTGTGGCAACCGACTCCAGCCGGTACTTGCATGCTCCTGTTAGGTGTCCTCTGAGCCAGTGTGTCCACAGAGTCAGCCCAGGGTCCAGGCTGGGCCGGAAGTTGGTGGCTCTTCTTGGTCAACGCTGGTCTAGCCATCCACAAACTTGGTCAACATGGCTGGAGCATCGTCATGGAAGTTCTGGAATGCACGGAGGGTCATTTCCAGTTCCTCAGCTTCACATCAGCTTGTTATACAGTCCTACTCTGCTCTGTTGGTGATCCATCTTCAGGACCCAGACACCTTCTTGGCTGCCTCCTTTTCTTCCTGTAGAACAGGTGAAGAGCGTAGATGGTTTTGCCACTGTTGTAGAACGATGGTGGCTACCAGAAGAAGTGTGTGATGATCCATGGTGGAGATGACTTGGATGCTGTGGAAGAAAGCAAGAGCAGATGTAAGGCTGAAGAGGTCTGCACCGGCAGGGCTGTTGGATTGAAAGTGAGATTCAGGTGAGGATTGCTCCCCTTTTATAGGGCAATATAGGTTTTTCCCCTATGTGTCCTTTTGCATTCTGTAGGCATTTGCAGAGCATCCTAAATACTGAGATAGGTCCCGCTGCGAATGTTTTTTCCTTTTAATGCTTTCTGTGCGTGCTGCTCCGCTTTCATCCTTTCTCGCCTTACTAATGCTTTGTGGTCCTTTCCGCGTCGTTTTGGCTTCGTGCCCTGTGTCTGTTTTCCGCTGGGAAGCGGATGCGAAGTTGCGCCGGATCGCGCAGCGGAGTCTAGCGGACTAGTACGCGTGATGCCTTACGGGATGATGACGGATTGTAAAGGATGTTCCCCATTATGGCCCGTTTTTTTGGCGGATGCAGAACGGAGCGTTGGAGTACATTTTCCGGCTATACATTTTCCGCTCAAAAAGTTTTGAGCAGCTCAAAACTTTTTGAGCGGATGGAATCTCCGTCGACGGATGCTGGATGGATAGAGAGGATGAAAAACGGACACAGTGATTACAGAACTGATGGATCGCGTTGACCAACGGATGACCAGTGTTTCTCTCCATTTTACATCCTCTTTCCATCCGTTGGTGCTGTGTGACAGGGGCTTTAGAGAGGGTTGTAAAGCAGCATAAAAGCAGTATATAAGTCTAAGTGCTATTGCTACTAACTTAACAATTGCAGTGATTCATTTAACAACTGTTGCAAGAAAGGTCATAAAATGAGAAAAAAAACCCAGGCAACAAATACCTCATTTAATAACAGGGATCAACTATGGTCATAAGTCAAGGACTATCTGTTTTTAGGAAGTATTTGGGAAGAAGATTTAATTCCTTTTTCGTTCTCATTGCCCCAGCGCAGATGGAATCCTTTCACAATATGAGATTTCTCTGCTGTTTTCTTTCGCAGCTTAGGTTTATTTTACATTGGGCTGTCATGATTCTATGTAAAGAAACTGCTCCTGTTCCAGAACTCAAGAATGCTGGACCTTAATCCGTAACCATCATTTTAGCAGTTTTTAGCCTCTCTCAGGAGAAATGAAATTTCACAGCTGCAGGACTGGAAGCTATGCTGAACTGACCCCGAATAAGGCATGCTGTTGAACTTTAGAAGAAAAGAAGTGTTGATTGAGGGAGCCTTGAATCTCATGGAACTTGCAAGTTTTGCAGTCTTGCCCTCCCCAACACCACCAGAATCCAGCATAGTGCTATCAGGGCTTTATCTTGTCTGGTTCAAATGAACCAAACCATGGATTCTGTATTGCTGCTCCCTCTGGGAAACTAGTTCACAATCTAGTAGTTCTTTCTCTCTGAAATTTTCTTTCCATTTATTTGTCCTCCAAACCCCTTCCCTCTGTTTATCTTTAGCTATAATTGAATATTTAATATGTCATTATTTCAACTGAATATTCCAGCTATTGTATCCCTAATACTTCCAGTGGCTTCACCGTTTTACCTTAATGGAAGACAATTAATGCTATCAGCCTGTTTGGGTGTTCATTATTTGCACTTTATGTAACTGAATGACATGGAGGATTCTTTATTTGACTGAATCAGTGAAGAAATGGAAATTTTTTACTCACATGCAGCACTGAGTCATTGCTGTTTTTTTCAACATGTTTTGTCTCAATTTATACAATATACTATGTTATAAGCTATGTTCTCAGTGTAGCAGTTTCAAAACAGTAAAAAAACCAGTAGTGGGATTCAATCTTTTTACTATCGGATCTATGGGTGTGGTGTGGCTTGGTGGGCATGGGTTGATGGGCATGGCAGAAGAAGGTTACTGAAAAATCTCCATTCCCCCCCACCCACTAACCTGCTTTCCAGCTCCATTCTCCTATGCAGGACAACAAAAGAAGACACAGCCAATCAGCTAGGACTCGGGAGACAGAAAATAGATGGGGGTGGGGCCAGTCAGAGGTGATATTTGCCGGTTCTCCGAACTACTCAAAATTTCTGCTACTGGTTCTCCAAAACTGGTCAGAACCTGTTGAATATCACCTCTATATGATTC
Organism: Laticauda laticaudata; assembly: GCA_004320025.1. NCBI lineage: Eukaryota > Metazoa > Chordata > Lepidosauria > Squamata > Elapidae > Laticauda > Laticauda laticaudata. The sequence continues at coordinate 23,317 of BHFT01014091.1, forward strand.
AGTCTGCTGAGTGAATTCAACCCCAACGAAGTTTATTCACTGACCTTCTCTGAAAATAAACATGATCAGATGCTGGTGTACTGCAAATATGGGATTTTGTACTTTAGTGCTGAATCCCATTGGAAAGGAAGGAAGATTAGTGACTTTAATGTAATGTGGAAATTGAATCCATGTGGTTGGGTGGATTGGGAAAAGAGAAGAAAGAAAATACAAGCAATGATTGACCCTAGGGTGTATTTTTGTCTTTAATTACCTTGTCACAATTTATTTGTGCAGCAAATATGTATATTTGTCTATAAATCTATAAATGGCTACTAGATGCTTTCTTAATCCTTCTGTCAAACTCTAGATTTAAAGGTGACTGTCTAATAGTTTCATTTCTTCAACCATCTCCATTGTGCTAGGATTATCAAAGATTTCCCATCTACTGAGAAGAAATAGTGTTCATCCAAATCTTCAGTTAGGTCCATTTCCATATATATGTAGTCCTCAACTTACAACCACAATTGAGCCCAAAATTTATGTTACTAAGTGAGAAAGTTGTTAAGCGAGTTTTGCTCCATTTGTTAAATGAATCTGGTATCCGTACTGACATGAAGATTGTAAAAGGTGATCACATGACCCCAGGACACTGCAACTGTCATAGATGTGAGTCAGTTATCAAGTATGCCGCAGTGGTCCTAACTGTGAAAAATGGTCATATGTCACTTTTTTCAGTGCCAATGGAACTTTGAAAGGTCACTAAGTGAATTATTGTAGGTCAGGAACTACCTGTATAGATCACTCAAAGTAATTTTAACTTCTTTTATTAGAAAATTCTAATTATAATTCAGCACCATCTATGTTCCTATAATGCTTTAAATACCTTCTTTCGGTATGATTTTTAACTGCCCTCTCAAGCCTACAGCCCTTGACTTCCCAGATGATCTCCTTCTAAGAATTAAACCCAATTGTCCTTTTTAGTTTTCTAAATCAATCTAAGCTAGAGCTTGACATTCCTATTCATATCTATGACACATAGATTTGATGAAATTTCCTCCTGGTACAGTGAATATAAATTTGTAGCTGTAGTGTATTTTCATTAAAGTCATTCTTGATTTTGCTGTTATCCATTCTAAAGGAACTATATGTATTTCATAGTAGAAAGGGAACATAATACCACTCTTTCTAGAGAAATATTTAGTTACAGCAGTAGTCCTGTGTCTCATACAAACTACACTTCTCAAAAGTTTAGACTGCCTTCGCATGATATGATCTGTTGGATCTACATGTACAAAATTGACTTTAAGAAAATTCAATATATTTTCTGCACAGCAAAAACTAAGGTTGAAAATTTGCTGTCTGGTCTGAAAAATGTTTGATAATATTTTTAGGACTTTTTGTATTATTAATTTTCATCTCTGTGTTAAAATTTTTATATTGTTTAAAAAGATTGCTAGGCAGCCTGAGTTTTTCCAGGATGGAAAGACTGTTTCTAAACCAAACAAATAGCTTTAAGATTTTGTTTCTTTTTTATGATCTCACAAACTAGCTTCTTAAAATAACTGCTTTGCTTAGTTTAATGAGTAGGCAAGCGAAAGTATGCTTCAGTTCTGCAAAGCAGTAGGATCAGCTTTGACCTTAAACTGAGTGATAGGGAAAGAAGCAAAGAAATAAGGATCAAAACATCTCAAAGCAACGATAGCTGAAGTAAAACTTGAGTGGAATCCGAAAACTCCCATTCTTCAAAAAACTGGTTATAACTGCCATCTCATTCACCAGTTCTGAATGGGTGGCATATTCTGGTGAAATTTTTCCAGAATCATCTGTTCTTAATGCCTGAAACAATGACTCCATCTTTATTTATGTTTATTTATTTATTTTTATTTGTCAAAAGTTTACAATATAACAGAAACAAGAATAAACATAAATTTAAATACAAGAAATAGGAATTAATAATTGGGGACAATACGAAGGGATGGTAGGCACGATTGTGCACTTATGCACAAACCTCTTAGGAATGGGGTGAGGTCAATAGAGGTTGATTTTGCCTCAACTTTGGGCATTTCTGACCAATATGAATTGGGCCAAGTTAGATTAGTGTGATAATATTATCTTGGCATGAAGGACCTCATCTACTTTATCACAATATCATAACTACCTATAATTCTGCTTTTTAGACCAAACAATCCCTATGATTCCTTTCTCAGAAATAATAGCAGTCTTGCAAAGAAAACACACAGTCTCAACCAAGTTTTGGAGATTGGCTGTCCTTCTTCATGAAAATAAAGCCAGGTACCTCCTCCATATTTAGATAAGTCCAAAGTGCCATGTCTAGATGTCACATTGGGTTTTGTTTAGGGTATGACACCACTTCTTCTCATTACTAAGACATGTTGATATTGATGATCAATGGCATTGATACAGCAATACTTTCAGAACATTGAGGTTGTTGCTGCTGGTAGCAGAAGAATGTACAGATTAAGACTAGTTAATTCAGATTAACTAATTCATTTGGGATACCTAGTTATCTGTTGCTCAGGATTTTCTGACCATAATGTGTGTGTATATTACCCAAGCATTTTCCATAGAAGTTGGCCCAAATCTAATGATCCTATTTTAATAATAGATGTTTCCATGTTGAGGGAAAAATGTTTGTGAGTAAAGGGAATTATTTGCTATGTATTCATAATTCACCAAACCTTTCTGTTTTGATTAATCTGAAAACCAATCAGAAATCTTCCTTTTAATAAAGGTAATGTAATTGTTTGCATTCTTTCCTCTTCCAATACGTTCAGCTCGGAAGAAAGCTGGGTAAGTTTCCTAGCTGAACACCATAATACAATATCATTTGGAAAGATCCAGTTTACTTCTTCCCAGTTATAAGAAAGTTATCAACACATTATTTGGTACAATCTCCTAATCTTGAACCTCTTTTCTCCTTCAAAGTACAAGGCAAATTGTCCTATTTTAATACTCACATTAATCCTGGATTAAACTGAAATATACATATTTACCCAGGTGCACTGGGGCATTGCTTCCAAGAAAAAACCCTTGCCTATGCAAGCTATTTTATACAGGCAACTGGAAGCAGAATTTAAAAAAAGATTTATAGACAATACCAAACATGAAAACTTTTCTAAAATTTTTGTTAGTTTGAAGTATTATAACATAAACTGTTTCCACTGTTAATTAAAGGCTTACTTTTACAGGTTCTTCCTTTTCCTGTTAAAGCAGGACAACTGATTCTTGAGTAACCTTTCTTCATTTTTGTTTCTTGTTGGCCTTTTAAAGGGATTATAACTACTATTGTTCCATCATTATTTTGTCCTCTTATATAATGGGACAGCTTTATTTTTCAGTATTTTTTTTCTTCAAAAAAAGAAAGTTGGAATGAGTATTCTTCCTTCCAGCTTCCCTCCCTCTCCTTTGCACAAACAGAAAATGACATCCAGGGACAATTATGAGACTATATTCAAGAGAGAATTAATAGCTTCTTCAAGGAGCGATTCTTCTGCCATGCTAACTGGAAGCAATGAAAATCACATCCTGATGGCAGAAATTTTTATTAAAGGCACAGATCAGGCAAGTCCCCTAAAAAACCCTCCTTCAGTACCATTTTTTTTCCTCTAGACTGTTGGACAAGCTAGATTTATAGTTGCATTTAATGTTTTTCAGGGTTTAGAAGACAATCATACATAGAGCATCTCCAAAATGTATCCTTAGGGCAGTTTAATTCAGATTAATTAATTAGATGATTGGCCTATAATGTGCATGTATGTGTAATTTCCCAAGCTTCTTGGCTCCTAGAAGAAATCTGGGAAGCTGTATATTTGCAGGACCACTTTCTTCAAGTAGTATCTATGTTCCCAATAAGATCTTCTTATGTCGACTTACTCCCTATGCATTTCCTTAAGTGTTGCAATATTCAGAGAGCATGAAAGAGAGTTTTCTCAACCATTGCCTCCTTTTTATGGTACATTCCCCTGGGAATTTTTTGGACTTTTTAAAAATCCTGCCTTTAACCTAAATAACCTAAAGCCCATGTCACACTGGCCAACGGATGCAAAAAGGACACAGCGGATGAGCAAAATGTGTCATTCGTTGTTATCCGCGCTCAAAACGGGCAAAAATTTGCATAACCGGAGCGGATAACACGGATGCAGGGAGGACGCAGGGCGGATGCAAAGCGGATGTGGAACGGAAGCCCAGGGGAAGGAAGCGGATGGGAGTGGATGGCGCATCCGCTGGGCTTCTGGGGGGCCTCAGCAAAGCGGACGCCGAACGGAAAGAACAGATGCAGAACGGACGCCGAACGGATGAAGCGGATGTACAGCGGATGCACAGCAGATGCACAGCGGATGCACAGCGGAAGCTGAACGAATGCCTGGAGTTAATTGCACATGCGGGGGGGATGCATTGCGTAAGCCCCCCGCATATAAAGGGAAGCAGCTCGCACGTGGCCAGCATTCCGAGGAA
>BHFT01014093.1:0-59040 GCA_004320025.1 Laticauda laticaudata
CTGTTGTGTCATCAGCAAACTTCAATATTTTAACAGATGGATTGTTTGAGATGCAGTCATTGGTATATAGGGAGAAGAGAAGTGGAGAAGGCACACAGCCTTGGGGGCACCCTGTGCTGATTGTACAGATATCAGATGTGATTCTGCCTAGCTTCACCTGCTGCTTCCTGTCTATTAGGAAGCTTATGATCCACTTCAAGTGTGTTCAGGTACCACTAGTTGGTTTAATTTACTTCAAAGAGTGTCTGGAATGATGGTATTGAATGCTGAACTGAAGTCTAGAAAGAGACCCCTTGCGTAGGTATTTGAGATTCAAGGTTTTGTAGGAAGTAATGCAGAGCGATATTAACAGCATCATCTGTTGATCTATTTGCTCAGTATGCAAACTGCATGGGATCTAACCAGTGGTGGGATTCAAATTTTTTTACTACTGGTTCTGTGGGCGTGGCTTGGTGGGCATGGTGTGGCTTGATGGGCATGGCAGGGGAAGGATACTACAAAATCCCTACTCCTGGGGGACGGATACTGTAAAATTTCCATTCCCTCCCCATCCCACTAACCTGCTTTCCAGCTCCATTCTCCTGTGCAGGACAACAAAAGAAGACCCAGCCGATCAGCTGAGACTCGGGAGGCAGAGAATAGATGGGGGAGGTGCCAGTCAGAGATGGTATTTGCCAGTTTCTGAACTACTCAAAATTTCTGCTACCGGTTCTCCAGAACTGGTCAGAACCTACTGAATACCATTTCTGGATCTAACAGCAGATCCGTGATGGTTTTCAGGTGGGACAGCACAAGCCTTTCAAAGATTTTCATAACTACAGATGTTAGAGCAATGGTCTGTAGTCAGTCAGTTCCTTGATGGAGGGATTCTTTGGCACTGGGATGATGGTAGAGCATTTGAAGCAGGAAGGAACATAGCACATGTCTAGTGATCTATTGAAGATTTGGGTGACGATGGGGGCCAATTGGTCAGCACAGACTTTTAAGCAAGAAGGAGTTATTTTGTCTGGCCCTGGTGCTTTNTCTGCTAGTTGTTGATTTCCTTCTGACTGGGAAGGAGGTTTGCTGAAGCCAGTGATGTTTTTAAGAGTTTTCCACATGTTTGTTGGTTCATTTGTTCAGAACTGATTCCTTAATTTTTCAAAGTAGCTTCTTTTTGCTGTTCTGATCTCTTTTGTTAATATGTTTCTGGCCTGGTTGTACAGCATTCTGTACCTTTTCTGTAGGTTTCCTCTTTTGGACGGTGTAGCTGCTTAAGTTTAGCTGTGAACCAAGGTTTATTGTTACTATATATTTGCAAGTTCCTTGTTGATACACAGAAGTCTTCGCAGAAGCTGACATATGATGTTTCAGTATCTGTGAGCTCATCTAGGTCTGCAGAGGCATCTTCAAAAACATTCCAATCAGTGCAATCAAGGCAGCCCTGGAGTTTCAGCTTTGCCTCATCCAACCAAGTCTTCACTGATTTAATTGTTGGTTTCATGGTTTTATGTCTTTAGGCAGGTACAAAGTGAATCATTCAGTGGTCAGAGTGTCCCACAACTGCTCATGGTATTTCTGCCTCTGGTGAGACAATTTATGTGCTGCAAATATTTTGGGAGCTCTTTTCTTAAATTTGCTTGATTGAAATCTCCTAAAATGTTGGGAAGGGAATCTGGGTATTTGGCTTCAGCCTTCATAATTTGATCAGCAAGAGTTCATAATGCCTTGTTTACACAGGCTTGTGGAAGAACATACACAGCTATTGTTATCATCTATAACTTTCTCAAGACATATATATAATTAGACAGTCAATGAAAGAAAAAGCAAATAAAACTAAAGTAAGATTAAGACTAGGATCCATATGGTATATCCCAACATCTACAATATATCTTATATCTATTCCAGAGATATTCATATAATCATTTCATATATTTTTTTCTTTGTTTCCAAAATTTACCTCTATAATTTTAATAAATTTTCATTCCCCTGCTTTTGATTATAATATAATTCATTCTTTATAAATATTTTACATTCCCATATAATTCCTTCTAGTTCATTATATTTTCTATTTTCTCATATCCTTTGTATTATCAATTGCATTTTCTATTTCATGTATACCACAAAAAATAAAAATAAAATAAAAACAGTTAATTTCCCCTTTTACTTCCCTTTGACCAGTTTCAACCTGTAGCATTTGTATATCTCAAATTCACACTTTTTTAAACATAACACCAGATTTTCACCCAAATCATCATATTCTTTCTTTTCATAACATCATTTAAATATTTATGAGCATATATTAGCATATATTTGAAAGGATTAATAACAATAGAACCCTCTTAATATCACTCACTCCATCTTCATTTTTCTCATCTATAATTATTTAATAATCTTAAGGTAATTCCCAGTAAATTACAGTATAAACTTCAAATCTTCCCAGTCTACATTTCTAATAAAAAACACAGATACATTCCCATGTGGTGTACCCTCTTTGTGCTATATCTAACCCTTATCTCTAAATCTCTCCTCCTTGTCATTTCTCTTAGTTTTAGCCAGCTTTCCCTTTACTAAGTTTTCTTGGCCTTTTTTCTTTATCCCTCTTTTTTCTTCTAATATTACATTTATTTCCATCTGCCAGTCCCCCATCTTTCCTCCCCCTTTTTCCTTTTCTCTTTTTTGAATTTTCTTCTGTTACAGCTTCTTCTTTTGCTTATTCTTGAGAGCTTTTTCTCTTTTATTTATTATCTCTGTTGTCAATGTCTTAGTTTTAGTTCCTTTTGTGTCTTTTGGCAATGTCTCTGAATCTTAATGTCCATCTTGGCTGTTTTCCTCTTCCTTTGGCTCCTCCTCTCTAGAATTCCTTGGTTCTGCTATAAATTGCATTACTTTTTCTGTCAGTGTATCCAATAAACCCCTTCTTTCTTTTATCATTTCTTTCACAGTTTGCAGTTCCAACTTAAATTCTTTGCTTGCTTCTTCCACTTTTTAATCAATTGTGTTATTCTTTATTTTGTTAAAGTTAATTGTAATCCTTGCCAAGAGACTCCGTTTATATCTCTTTTCCTTATTGGTCCTTCTGTTTCCTTTGCACAGTCAACCCCCAACAGTCTCAAGATATTGCCTTCCTTTGTGCTCTTGCTGTAATCTCCCCCTTTTTCTTTTAAGCTTCCGGGGTTCTTGTTATGTTAAAGTCTTTTATTTCATGTCTTTTTTCATTCACACATTCAACAGACCAGTAGTTTTCCATAAAGTCATTCAGGAAAAAAATGCCTTGTACCATTAGGTGGCGCTCTATATCGCTTCCACTTTTCAAAGTTCTTTTTTTATCTTTTCTTTTCAATTACATTAATGTTAATTAATGTTTAATTTTGTTATAGCTCTTCTGTAGTCCAGATTTTTATTTACCTTATATTGTCCTCTTGTTTTCTATTTGCTGCTGTTGTGCTCTCAAGCAAGGAATCTTTCTTTCTGCTTTTCAGCGTTATTAAAATAAAAGGTTCCGCTTCTCTTGTCTGGATACACACTGCTCACCACTTCACCTCTCCAGCACACACTTAGGTTCCGGTAGCTTCCCATTTTCAAGGCAGCCATTAAAATAGACTGTAAATAGTTTTTTGTATGAAGCAGTTAATTTGTCAAGCTGCCAGTCCCCCAATCTAGCTGAGCTTGTCACTGGCATCAAACTAATATCTGTCACCACTGACCTCAGTCTCCCCAGATCTGTTCTTCAAAGCCAGCTTAGGCTATGTATATCTGTCATCAATGATTTAGGCTGCCAGATGGCCAGGTGGCCCAGTAGAAGGAACATATCTTCTTGGCGAAATAGCCACTTACCCCATTAAGCCTCCTTAGAAGGCATTCTCTCTGCCATGATTCCACCAAAAATAACCAATGAGTAAGCAGCCAATATAATAATACAAAATTACAAATATAAATACAAAAATACCGAAAATGTAAAATCTTTTACTTCTATAGCCCAGGTTCTTTCAGAAACTACTCCAAAGGTTACTGCATTGCCCTCAGAAGCATTCCATAAGAATTACCAAAACAAAACCAGTATAAACACCTCTTCTTTTGCCTTCAAATGTACATAGGGCACTTGTTTACAACTGTTATAAGTGCCATCAAGCCTTTTTCAATTCATGGCACCCACATACAGCAGATAGATTTTCTCTATGATGATCTATCCGTAACCTGTTGTTTCAAGACTTCTAATACTGCACTTATCACCACCATAAATTCATCCACTTGCTGTTGGTCATCCTCTGCTTTTCTTCTACTTTTGAGCATTTTTTCCAGAAAGCTCATTTTTTCATATCATATGTCTGAGGTAGAATAATTTCACCTGTTATTTGTGTCTTGAGCAAGAGCTCTAGGTTGGTTGGTTTGGTGATCTATCAGTTAGCTTTCTTGGTTGTCCATGATATTCTTAGATGTCTTTTCTGACATCAATGGTGAAAGATGTCAAAACTCTTTCTATTTTGTTTCCTTAAAATCCACTTTTACTTCTATAGATTGTCATAGGAATACCATATTATTTTTCATGAGCCTGATTGCTACAAGTACATATATATCACAGTATTTTAATGTCTTTTCCAAAGCCTTTGTGGCTGCTCTACCAAGTGCTAGCACTGGTATATTCTTGATTGCTTTTTCCTTTACAGTTAATGTTTGATCATAAAAGGCAGTAGTTATCCATCACTTTCACATCTCCATTGTTAATTCTAAGGTTGGCTATTTGATATCATTAGTTTGGTCTTATTTAATAAATAGTTAAGCAAATGACATTGCTAACTTATCGTCTACTTCAATCATATACATCTTTTGGTGGGAGGGGGACTGGATTCATGAAGAAAAATATTGGTATTGGTATCATGCATGGCAGGGATGGGATTCAACCAATGTTACTACTGGTTTGATAATGTATGTTTGTGTGTACATGTGCACTTTTTGTGCATGTGCACCATGCACGCCTGTAGAAAAACCTTAAGCTGTGCCACCTGGACAGCCGAAAAGCGCTGTGTGCAGGTGCATAGCATTTGAAAAGCCTCTATTTTCCTGCTTTTTCAACCTCAGCTGTACTGCACAAAGCAGCTGAGGTTGAAAAAGCAGGAAATAAAGGACAGGTAAGAGCCCAGGCAGGCAGGTGGGCCAAGCAGCAGTAAACACAGAACTGGTTCACTGTTTGCTCTTCTTCAGAGCTACCAGTTCTGTAGAGCCGGGCAGAACCGGTAGCATCCTACCCCTTATGTATGGACAATTTAAGAAATTAACAGTGTTTCATATGTCTAAATTTGCAAATTCTTCAAATTTATTGATAAAAGATTCATCCAAGAAGAATTAAATTCTACTGGATAAATACTATTTAGCATCTGTGATTCTAGAAAATAATAGATATCTGAACAACTTCTATGTAGGTTTCCTGTTTGCTGATCTTCTGGTACATATACATCTCATCTTGCTTCAAAACTGTTTTGTACCCCAAAGTTATTTTGTAGTAAAATGGACTCAGAATTTCACTTTGCTTTCAGAGCAATATGAATTAGTCTGAATTCAACAACTAAACTGCTTCAGTTGAAATTCTTATCAGAATAAATGGGGAGAAACAAAGTAAATATAAGCAACTAAATAGAATAAATAAACAGAAGGAAAGATGACAAAAGAATAATGGATAAAAAGTACATAGTATAAGAACAAATGGACTTACAGTCTCATTGGGTTAGGTCCTGAATTCAAGCAATGGTTTAGATTCAGTATCCAATTCACAAATCAAAAGGTCTTAAAAGTTGAAATGTTTAGCTAATGTCATTTGAGCCCTGTCCTTTATTGTAGTAGTTATTGTAGTAATTTTTGTAGTCTATCCATCTTCCAATCTATGGAGAAATTATATTAATTTGATGCACATCTTGATCTCATGGCAAAAGTGCATACCCAGATAAATAAATACCAGATTGTGGCAGCTTGTGTGTGTGTATAAAATATATTTATTTTTATTTATTACATTATTATATTTCCAACTTAACTCTTGGTTGTTTTACGCAGGTGGGTTTGGTTTAATAGTTTTAAACTTGTGTTCAGGCTGAAGATTTTGCTAAGGTTGATTTTACTCAGGTTATTTGGGCTGCCAAGATCCAAAAAACAGTAAGATTTTTCAAAAATGTAATGTTTTTCTGTTAAATAATGGTTGTCTAGATTTTGGCAATCTCCATAGAATACCCATTTTTGAAAGATCCAGTGGATTTCTATGTTCTTCCATAGCATCACATTTTCCATGGTGGAAGTTATCTATTACATATATTATTTGCCAGACTCTGAAAACATTTTAAAGTCATACTGCAATTAATTTATAGTGCAGAAGTATTAGTTCCTATTTTTGTGAGATAAATAATGTGTTTTTATAATAGGATAAATGTCAAAAAAAATGGTGACACCAGGAAATAAATAATGATAGTAGTATACTGCAGTTGGAATTCTTTTGAAAATTCTACTGAAAAACTATTAAAGAGTAAGCTGGCAGGAATCCTCTCTTTAGAAACTTGATATAAAAAAATAATAGAATGTCCACATCAAATCAACACTCAAATATATAAAAATTAAATTGAATGCTAATAAATTGGTTTGGATGATTCAGATATGCACATATGCACAAGCTTTTTTAAAATTGATTTAAAAATCTGACTTGAATCAACTTAATGAAGCAGCAACATGTAGATATTTATCCCTAGTTTTTATCTATGATATTTTTCTGATATTACTTGCAGGAGAAACAATACATCATGGGATTGGAAGGAAAACTGTACTTATAGAAAAATATTTGAGACATGTATAGAATGGTCATTTGAAATGACAACTCAAAATATTTGTTAGATGTAATTTTGCACCTTATAATTAGGTACATTAAATCCAATTCTGCTTTAGAACATTAGACAACTACTTAATTCCAATGTCAGCATGATGGATTTTACAATCTGGTGCTTTTTAATAATGCTTCTTCATAGAGTAATAATTTATCAAGACTCTGGAATTTGTAGCGTTAAATTCTCCAGGAAAAAAAGATTCCCTGTGACAATGGAAGTACCTTGGGGAAGTATAATAAGTATAAGAAGACAAGATACTTCAACATATAGCCAAAAATAAATACTCTTTCTCTCAGACAAACACACACATACAGGGGTGGGATTCTACTGGTTTGGACCAGTTCAGTATGATTCTCCGTAGTTCGGAGAACTGGTAAATTGGGCCTCTGGCTGGCCCCTCCCCTCTCTGCCCGCTTCTCCTCTATATGCTCAGTCAGTCCTTATCACACATGCATGATATTGCATGCATGCGTGACACTGCTGCCTGCAGCCTGCTTTTGCATACCTGCCAGGCCAGCCATTGCTGCCTGCCTTCCGCTGCAGCCCTGCCTGAACTGATCTCCCTGGATGAGTGAGGCACTGAAAGCCTCAGTCACCTATCTGTCACTGCCAGTCACCTTCCCCGCTCCACCTTGCCTTTCACTGCTGCCACAGGTCACCTTTCCCCCTCCATTTGCCTTCTGCCAGCAACATGTGGAGAGGCTTGTGTAGGCTCCAGCCAGGTTTAGCAGCTGCTTCTCTCACCCGCTGTTCTAGCTGGGAGAGCAAGAGAGTTTCCCAGCACAGTGAAATGCTTGCAAATTCTCCTCCCATTGGAAGTAGATCCTGTGCAGCAGAGAAGCAGTCAAATTGAATCCTGCTTCTCTCTGCTGTTCGGGAGCAGTATCTGATGGGAGGGGGACTTGCAAGCATTTCACTGTGCCAGGAAAAACTTTCTTGCTCTCCCAGCAAGAGCAGCAAGAACATGGAGAGGCTCATATCAGCAAGTCGTCCCTTGATCGAGTCCAGGGCAGTTGACAGCAGCTGTGGGGAGCAGATCTTGGAAACCCCGATATACCACATGCACAGCAACATGGACGGTTGTGGGGAGCTGGTCCCAGAAACCCCAACGCTACCAGAATCGCCATTGCTTTCCTTTCTGCCATTGCCATTGCCGCCTTGCTGATGTTGCATCCCCCACCCCCTGCAGGTATGGTGAGCATAAGCCCCAGGATGGGTGACAGACTGCCTCAACTGCTGCTCCCACCAACTTTTCTCTGTGCCAAGATTGGAGTCGACAGAGAGAGAGAGAAGCCCTCTTGGCATGGAGAAAAGTCATGCATCTCCCCATATTCCTCTCTCAGCAAGCAGCCTCTTGCAGCACCTTTAAACTTAGTGTGCTTCACAAATGAGAAGGGGATGAGGCTGCTCACAGATAAAGGAATATGGGGAGACGTGCAACTTTTCTCTGTGCTGAGTTGCTCTTGCCAGTGACTCCAGAATGGGCATTTTTAACCGGAAACCAGAAGGAATTGTTGGAAACTGGCAAAATACATAGAACCTCAGTCACGTGATTGTGTGGGATGTTGTAACTGGTCATAAGTGTGTGTGTGTGTGTGTGTGTGTGTGTGTGTGTGTGTGTGTGTGTGTGTGCATTGCTGTCAAAACACCAAAGACAGGTCAAGTGGTTCTGGGGAGGTCAGTTGTAAATTAGAACACTTGCTAAGCAACTGGCTATTAAGAAAGGGCCACTTATATTTGGTTTGCCACTTAGCCAAGCCCACCCCGGTCCCATGATCACCTAGCCACACCCAGCCAGTCACATGACACCAAGCCATGCCCAGTTAGCAAGCCACACCCACAAATTAGGCCACATCCACAGAACTGGTTGTTAAGAAATTTGAATCCCACCCTGCACACATACATATAAAATAGATCACTAGTTCTTGCTGATTAGATGGCTTTAAGCAACATAAATAATTACTTCATGTTTGTAGAAAACATTACTACATAATATTCATTGGTAGCTTAGAGAGCCTGATTCAATATCCATGCAAAAGACTTTTGCAAGAAAGCTGGATATCAAAATCAGTTCAACGTCCAATTCATTTGGACCGTGTCTTTTCATACCAATTCCTTTGGGAGAAGTATCCACATGCATTATAAAAAAAAATTAGAATAATCCTGCCCATCCCATAAGAAAGATAAAACATTGGTTTCAGTGTTAGATCAGTAGGGCTTACAAACCATAGAACATAAAAATTTGGATTTCCTCACTTACTGGCATAGTAACTATTCTGCATAATGTCCATGTGCAGCAAAATCTGAATGGTAGCCTTCAATAGTCAGTGGTTTTTTTTTTAATAGGGCCATCCCTATTGCACTTCTTTGAGGGATGGTCCTACTTCAGAATTGAACATGATGGTGAATGTTGCCACCATTTTAACATTATTAGAATAAGTACTGCTTCTTGAAAATTGAATGGGATTTCAAAATGTATGCAGTAGTTGGATAATACCAAACAGTCCCATGGATAAAGGAGGCCTTCTCCAGTATATCTTATCCAGAACACTTACACTTAGAAGAAGGGTTTCCCACTTCCTGACAAAAAGACAAAGCAGTATTCCAATTGCAGATATAAATGTAGAGTGCCAATTGAAAAGAAAATAGATGAGTTCTGCTAGTGGCTGGACCACATGATTCCATTGAGAATTTATTGCTATTCTTTGAAGTTGTCTAATTGTAATTATTTATATATTACGTTATGATTTTTTTTTACCTAGAAGGTAACTTTGGCAGGATTTATACCTCTTAAAACAGAATAGTTTAAACAAATTAACCAATCAATCTTCTTGAAAATTATTAAAAAGTACCTTCAGTCACTCAGTCTCCTCAAACAAATCTATCAACTTTCAGGAAAAAAAATCTTGCAAAAGATAAAAACTTTAATCTCAAAAGATACTTTTTTCTACAAAAGATACCTCTGTACAATTATAACCTTTAGCTTCTGACAGTTAACAAATATTTATTGAACTGTTTTATACTTTTCTGAGAGATTAACCATTATGATAGGTTCTTCTTCATGACTGGGTTAATATGCATTCTTTCAATGTGTGAGCAGAAAGGTATGTTGAATTTGTTCCTCTTGGTTACAAGCTTTCAAGTGATGCTGTCCTTTAATACAAGCCATCAGCAGGTTGGGGAAAAAAAATCACAAATTGCTCTCCTTAATAGTAGGGTGAACTTTGAAAAATGAGTATGGCTACACAAAATGAGGGTTTAAAAAAAAATCATGTTGGTTAATAAGTCACTAATGTGGTGCCACTCAGTTACTCTGACTGCTTCTGAACATATTTCTATAGGTCTTCCAGAATAGTGCATTAAATATATATATATATATAGCCTGACTGACAAATTGGTGGAGCAGAGAAAGGATTTGCAGTGAACCAGGAAGAACTCACCCAGTACATTATCCTGCTTCACATGGAAAAAAATATTGATCTGAAAAATGATCTTGCAAAAGAAGTGTGCTTCTTTTGTAAGCAAGTGTATTTTATGCTACCATGACCATTTCTCCTTTTACTTCACACAATTTATTCAAAACAGGGGGGAAACATGCTTTGAGTTTGAGTATGTGTTCCAGAGATGTATAGAGCAGGTTCTGACCAGTTCTGGAGAACTGGTAGTGGAAATTCTAAGTAGTTCAGAGAACCTGCAAACACCACCTCTGACTGGAAATTTTACAGTATCCTTTCCTAGCCATGTCCACCAAGTCATGCCCACAGAATGAGTCGTAAAAAAATTGGAATTCTACCACTGATGTGTTCCTTTTATAACTGATTAGTCATAGCAATGATGTATGCTATATAACAAATGTTAAAATTGGACAGAGTTTTGATTTTACACTACAGGCACTAGTTCAGTAATAAGCCCTTGTTTATAAGTGGCAGAAACTTTTGATTTTAAAACAGGGCTCTAAGACCATTCTAGTGGAGTGATCAAAGGAATCATAATAGATTCAATGAGCCATTGGTGAGAGCAAAATGAATTAATTAACAATAACAATAGCTAACAAAATAAATTCACTTTACAGATCACAGTTCAACAAAGTATCCTCTTTTCTGAAAGCTGAAATATGGTAACCTTAATATTGTATCATCCAAAAATGTATTAAAATGAATTTAAAGTTCATTGGCTCAACGGTCCACTTAACAAGATCTCATCAGACTTCATTGGGTATAGGAGCTCTCCAATCCAACTCAGCTCATTTTTTACTTTGGTCATTGCCCAGATAAGAGATGATAGAGTACAATAAAATCACAGACAATGATATAGCATTCTCAAATGCAAATAAATATAACTTCAAATTCACATTTGGGAGATTTAAAAAACAGGTTAGGGAAAGATCGTCTCAGAAAAAAATCTGTGTAGTTGCTAAGAATCAATACTATTTGATAACTTTTAATCCATCAATCAAATGACATAAAATAATTAACCTAAAATCTATAAAACTGAACACACATACACACACACACAGAAAGACAGAACACTATGCAAATACTATTATGTTTTGCTATATATATTACTACATAATATATGTGTGAGTACAAATAATAGCAATATCATAAAAGTTGCAATATGTCGTGAGTCTAACTATAGACGGTTAAATTTCCAAATAATCTATGCTCTTGAACCAAGTGACTTTATAGAATATTGAAGAATGGATAGGTTGCTGCTTGATTCACTGTAAGTGCAGTGGGACCGGGCCTTTACAAGGATTTTTTACAAGGGAAGAACTACTATCAGAAGAAATAACACAGGATAGTTTTTGAAATTGGAAATCTGCATCTAGATATATATATAATTAGAGCAGCAATTGAAATTATCATAACATTGGACCCAGGGAATAAAAATTATAACTAAACCCCATGGATTTCTTTATAAAGACTCTAAATATAAATGCATTATAGTTCAGCCAATTGTGAAAATAAGATAATGAATTCTGTTTGAAAAACAGTGTAGTCTTTAGCTGAATATTAAAAAAATAAAATGAATTGAAATTATGAAATTGAAATTACTTATCAACAATTAATGTCTGAGTAGACATAACAGACATATACATTTTGATGTGGTCTTCTCTATTACTATAAGAAATCTTTTATGTCTGTTAAAATTAAAACATTGGGTCTGTGCAAAAAAAAAAGAAAGCATAGCTAGAGATTTCAGTGGTTGTTCAAAAAAGTTTCTGTTAATTGTCTCTTTTTCTTCCTATGCCATGTATCAAAATAAGACATATCAAAATATAAAAACTGCTCATCTTCTAAAGCCCATGTCACAGTGAACCAACGGATGCAAAGAGGATGTAAAACGGACAAAAAAGCTTCCCATCCATTGGAAAATGCGATGTACTCACTGCCTCCGTTTTGCTTCCTCTCTATCTATCCAGCATCCGTTTATGGACGTTTCATCCGCTCCAAAAGTTTTGTGCTGCCTAAAACTTTTGCACGGAAAATGTATCCAGTTCGTCCATTCTGCATCCGCTACGCATCCGCTACGCATCCACCTATATTCGCGGGCAAGGCATCCACTTGCGCATGCCGCGCAACTCTCATCCGCCCGGATGCAGGGAGGAAGCAGAACGGACGCAGAACAGATGCAGAAACGGATGGCAGAACAAATGCCAAGTGGAAACAAAGCGTTTAAAATGGAAAAACCATTTGCAGAGGGGACTATCTCGATATTAAGGATGTCTACAGGATGCCTAGAGGATGCCTAGAGGATGCCTAGAGGATGCTAAGGATGCCTAGAGGATGCGCTAGAGGATGCCTAGAGGATGCAAAGGGACCACCTATACTGCCTAATAAAAAGGGTGAGCAACTCATCTGGATCTCACTTTCAGTCCAGCAGCCCAGCTGTGCAGACCTCTGCAGCCTTCATCTGACTCTTCGTCTTCACAAGCATCCAGTCATGTTCCACCGTGGATTGTTGAAAAATGCCTTTCGGCAGCCACCATCCTTTCTGCAACAGTGCGGAAGCCATCCTAACAGCTCTGTAACTCTACTAACAGAACGAAGAAGGAGCCCACCCACAAAAAAGGTCTGGTCCAAAGATGGTTCGCACAGACAGAGCAGAGGACGGCTGGTACAACAAGACTGATGGTGGAGCTCGGAGCAAAGACACGTTGCTGGCCATTCCAGAACTTCATTGAGGATGCTCTCAAGCCATGTTTGTGGATGAGTTGTGCAGCTGCCCTGGACAGCCCAGGTTGACCAAGACCAACACCAACTTCCCTGCCCAGCGCCTGGAACCTGGGCCTCAACGTGTGCACCACTCTGCGCCACCTGGCTCAGGGACCACCTACAGGAGCATGCAGTAACGGCTGGAGGGTTGCCACCTAGCACATCAGCTTTTGTCAGAAGAAGTGGTGCAGGCCATCATCGATAGAAAACAAGGAGGGAGCTCCTCCAGTGCCCATCCACTGAAAGAAGGAGGAAGAAAGTTGCAGAAGCAGTGGTATCAGAAGTGGAACTTCCCCACACCGTTGGAGCCATCGATGGCAAGCCACTGTGCGCGTGCAAAGCGCCAAGCACAAGTCCCGGGTTCCACTTCACAAACTACAAGGGCTTTTCAGCATCAATCCTCTCGCCATGGTCAATGCTGACTACAAATTCCATGTACACCGATGCTTCAGGCACGGCTCATCTTCAGATGCCAGCAGGTATACACGCAGTCACCGTCAAGAGGCAGCTGGAACGCAAACTTCATCATGGGCTTCCTCAGATCCAGAACCGCCTGCCCAACGACACGCAAACATGTGCCCTACTATCATCGTGGGGCATGACGCCTTCTCTCCTCATAACCTAAGCCTACATGAAGGCCCCTACCCACCTCCAAATACCTCAACCCGTGAAGAGAGGATCTTCAACTTACAGGCTGTTCAGGGCAAGACGGGCGTGGTGGAGAAGTGCCTTTGCATCCTGGCCAACAGGTTCCAGGTTACTTCTCAAAACCAACATGCAGCTAAGCCCAGAGGACCTTGAGGAGGATCCGTGGAAGCTTGCTGCGATCCTGCACAATCTCAATGCGCACCGGCGCTACCCGCCAGTCTTGGCAGAACAGGCTCGTGGACCTCCACACAATAGCAACGGGCAATGTGGGATATGGAGCCTGCGGGAATGGTGGCAAGGGCAAAACTGATCGAACTGACGGAGTGGTGCACAGGGCCCCAACACGAGCCTCAACGTGAGGCGAAGAAAGCAGCGGAAACCTCGCTGGAAACACTGGAGCAAACTCCCCAGCTCATGGAGCAGAGCTCGGAGTGGCAAGACAGGCAGTGGGTAAAAGTGCTTAATGGATGCTTCCCTTCAGGCCTGTCTCATCACAGCAGATGAGATTGGGGCCATGTAGTGTCATTGGTTGGCTACAATGAACAGGGCATTTAATAAAGGAGTTTGTTTATGTTGGACCATGTGTGGATAATTATTACATTATTATTGATAATGGAAGCCGGGCCAGTAGGTGTGGCAAACCTGGGAGGGTGGAGCCACATACATCCCACCATATGCTTGCAGCTGGAGTGCTTATCTATCCACTGCTATCCTAACCCATCCCACAGCTATTACCCATCCCACAGGTATCCTAACCCATTACCTCAATTTCTGTACTTTGACGAATCTATTAAGGAATCTTTCCATGACAAAAAAGAAGATGAATTTTTAGGATATTTCTGGAAATAGATGCTTCATTTCTATGAATTTGTGATACAGGAACTCTCATAGGAAGGTCATTCCATATTCCAAAGCAGCTCAGTGATATTTTATCAATTCATTCTTGTTGCATTATTTGTTGCAAGCTCAGACATGATTATGTGATCTATTTCTGATATATCAAAACATGTAATTTTATTTAGATTTCAATTTAAAACCACAGTTTAAAATCTATTGCAAAGAGTTCAGTTATCTAATTAGAACTCATTGCAAGACATACATCACATTTAGGATGATGTTAAGAAGGTTTTGTATGAGTTTCTCATTATCTCATCTTTGGGGAAAATATTAAGATTCAATCTAATATTTTGAAATAAAGGTGCACTATATATGTAAGGTGAAGATAATCCCATCTTTAAACTTTAATATGCTACATAAAGAACTGAAAATACAGCTATATCATATGTATTACACTACTTATCCCATAACAATGAAGTGTGTCCCTGAAGCAGCTTGGCTTTATTAAGAGCTGGTTAAAGAGTGGAAGACAATAATTCTTTCATTTCACTCTTAATATTTTATTTGTGGACTGAGAATTGAAGAATAGGATGGAATAAGAAGATAATAAAATGGAAATTTTATTAAGAGGGAAAGTATTTTAATGGAAATGTATGAACAGGGACATCAATGGCTGGAAACATAAAGCATTTGTCTTCTTTGTTTTGTCAGGCCATTCTAAAACTTGGAATACGAGTTGTTTGGCAACAGAAACAGATATTGATGAAATTTATGTTGTAAATATAGCAAAATGAGTTCTATTTATTCTGTAATAAGTTGGAACATAAAATGAGCCTTGCTGGATCAGATTAAAGGCTCATCTAATCCAGCATTCTGTTCCCAAAGTGTTCAACCAGATGCCAGTGGGAAGCACACAAGCATTGCATAAGGGCAATAAATACTTTCCCAATCATTTTTCACTAGCAGCTGGAATGCAGAAGCATTCTGCCTCAGATATTGGACATAATGTAATCATCAAGACTATTAACCACTACTGTGACTAGTATGTTTATTAATATTAAGAGGGGAATACAATGATTTGTTACTATAAGAACAAACAATATAGCCAGAAGAGGCATATCACTGCAGTATCTCTGTCTTCTCCACACTTAGTTTTAGCTAAATAATTACTCAACTTTGAATTTTCAGGAGGGGAATAGTGTAGCTTAGATTAGAATAAGGATGGACTACAGAAGGATGGATGGGAGAGAGAGAAAGACAGATAGAGAGATAGAGAGAGAGAGAGAGATGGACTCTATCAATCATTTTCAGGATACAATTCAAAATTTGAGTCATTATCTATCACAGAATAAGAACATAATACCCAATATTTACTTATTCATCTACTATAAAAGTGAAAACTTATTTATTCGGTTTTTATAACTACCTATCTCAGCAAACAACTCTGGATAGTTTGCAATTCAAAAACATATACTACAATTAAAATCTTAAAAACTTGTCTTTTTTCACGTTACTTACAGATATACAGGTGAAACTCAAAAAATTAGAATATTGTGCAAAAGTTCATTTATTTCATTATTCATTTATTAGGTGAAACTAATATAAGAGATAGACTCATTAAATGCAAAGCAAGATAGTTCAAGCCATGATTTGTCATAATTGAGATGATTAATGGCTTGAGCAGCTCATGAAAACCGCAAAATCCCACAATCTCAGAAAATTAGAAATATTGCAATTCAATCATAAAACAAGGATTGTACATAGAACAATATCAGACCTCTGAAAAGTATAAAGATGCAATGTATCAGTACTTGGTTTTGGGCCGCCTTTTGCAGCAATGACTTGACTCAATGCGGCATGGCATGGAAGCTATCAGCTTTGGGCAACTGCTGAGGTGTTATGGAAGACCAGGAATGCTTCAATATGGCCTCGCTTTTCTGCATTGTTCGGTCTCAATGTCTCTCGTCTTTTCTCTTGGCAAATGCCCTTGGATTCTCTATGGGGTTCAGGTCAGGCAAGTTTTGCTGGCCAATGCAAGCACAAGTAATCCTACGGTCACTGAACCAGGTTTTGGGTGCTTTAGGCAGTGTGGGCAGGTGCCAAGTCCTGCTGGAAATGAAGTCAACATCCCATAAATCCGTCTGCAGAAGAAAGCATGAAGTGCTCCAAATCTCCTGGAAAGATGGCTGCATTGACCCTGGACTTAATGAAGCACAATGGACACAATACCAGCCAAGATGACATGGTCCCAAATCAACACAAACTCACACTGGACTTCAGGATTGCAGTGTGTGCCTCTTCATTCTTCCTCAGAACTCTGGTCTTGGTTTCCAAATGAGATGCAAAAGTTGCTCTCATCGGAAGAGGACTTTGGTACGCACTGAGCAACAGAACGGTTTCTTGTTTTCTTTAGCCCAGGTCAGATCACTTCTGACATTGTTTTGTTGGTTCCAGGAGTGGCTGTGAACAAGAAGGAATATGACATTTGAAGCCCCGTGTCCACGACCCGTCCTCTGTGTGGTGGCTCCTTGATTGCACTGACTCCAGCCTCAAGTCGACTCCTTGTGAAAGTCTCACAACACTTTTGAGTGGCCTTTTCCTAACAATGCCCTCTCCTGGTTGTGGTCATGCCTGCTGCTTGCCGCACCTTATTCTTCCAGCACTTTTCCCTTCCACATAACTCTCTATTATATATCTTTGATACAGAAACTTTGGGACATCCAACTTCTTTTGCAATTACCTTTTGAGGCTTTTCCTCCTTAAATGGAGGGTGTCAATGAATGGTTTTCCTGCACAACTGTCAGGTTCAGCCGTCTTTTCCCATGATTGTGATTCCTACTGAACCAGACTGAGAGACCATTTAAAGCGCTCAGAACCCTTTGGCAGCTGTTATGGCTTATTACTGATTAGAGTAAAGACTTTGAGCCGAGATAATTTGAACCTTTTCACAATATTCTACATTTTTCCTGAAGATTGTGGATTTGGGGTTTTCATGAGCTGTAAGCCATAATCATCTCAATTATGACAAACCATGGCTTGAACTATTTTGCTTTGCATTTAATGAGTCTATCTCATATATTAGTTTAAGTTGTATTACTGAAATAAATGAACTTTTGCATGATATTCTAATTTTTTGAGTTTCACCTGTATATTCAGATCCTGGCAGGTAAATTACTCTTAAAGTATCTCTGTGCCTGTGCCACAAAACCATAGAGTTTACTAAATTTCATACTAAGTTCCATTTTGTTTCATCTTCAATATCTAGGCAAACTTTGATTAGCCCTTATTTTTACTATTA
Organism: Laticauda laticaudata; assembly: GCA_004320025.1. Lineage (NCBI taxonomy): Eukaryota > Metazoa > Chordata > Lepidosauria > Squamata > Elapidae > Laticauda > Laticauda laticaudata. The sequence continues at coordinate 17,841 of BHFT01014093.1, forward strand.
AATTGTTACATTTTAATATTTACATCAATTGTAATCTTCTCAGATGTTTTTAAAAGTAAAAATAAATATAGCAAGTAACTTCTGAATCCTAAAATTTTTATAATCTCTTACTCAGCCAGCTTTTTCTTCAATAGGTTATTGGGTCATTGATATGCTTGAGGGCTGGCAATATTCAAAAATACAATTGTTTGCTTTTAGAAATGAGAGGTTAGTTAGAAACAAAAATAATCACAGTCAGAACTATACCATCATAAATAGCATCTTATTCAAAATTGTTTTCATACATCTATCTTATTTTAGACAGCAAATGCAACATTATTTAGAAAATGATTTGTGGATTGTTTTGTAATTGTTTGATAAATTATTAATGGAATTTATAATTGCAACCTTTTACATTTTAACTCAAATCAACAAGCATTAATGTAGAATCTTTAGAATGGACAACACCATATTTGTTCATATGGAGGTGTGCATTCTAGTGACTGTTTGAGCAAATACATACTATAAGTGCTAAGAGTTTGTCCAACAACAGTAGAAGAAGTGCATTATTATAAACATGATCATATATTTTCAAAGTTTTCACTAGAAGATATTATTGATATGGCAGTTCAATTAAAAATTGGAGATCATAACATTTGTATCAAGAATGACTAATTAAATGAAAACAATTATTTTATCTTGCATATACTTTGAAGAAGTGTGACAACATTTAAAACAAATTTAAAACCTCAAGAAGATATTCTTTTATTATGAAATAGGAATACTGTTTTATATTATTTACATTTAGCTGTATTTTCACACATTAACACATACTCAAATATTTTTTTAAAAAAACCTATCATTTTGTTACTCCAACAAATTGCAGCTTATGTTTTGTTACTGGCTTCATGCACCTAGAACAGGTATGCAAAATCTTTTAATCCTTAAAGCAGCATAGAAACTTCATTGGAATGAAGGAAGTATGGTATGGTACCTTCTTGGGTCTTAATCATCTATGAAATCAAATACATTTAATTTAGTTACGACATAGCCAATGGGCTACATCAAATAAGATTTATTAAACAGACAATTCAACAGACAAAAGTTATATTCAGTTCCTTTGGAGTAGTATTTCAAAGAAACTGATTTTACTAAGGAATGTGCAATGATTCATCTTCAGACAAAATAGCATTTAAACAAATAGTACTAGAGATTTGGTCCCATAGCTGCTGGAAATAGGTGATGGTGCAAGTTAATACTAACCTACATTAATATACTATACATGTATATATTCCATATATATTCTATAGGCAATATTCCATATATGGGCAATGTATGCCAAGCAGATGGAACTTTTATTCCTCCAAATCTTATAAGCTGTGATATCAAGAACATAAATCAAAATATGGGTATTAAATTTCAGCAACATCCCAAGGGTGGAAAATTTCAATCTACATAGTACTTTTACTGTGTAAGCGGAAGAGTTCAAGAATACAAAGGTTTCAAATGATCTATCATGCTTTATAAATAGTATTACATTAAGTATTACATGTGGCAACTGCATAGAAACAGTCTCATAAAGCTGCTAAGGACAGGTGATATTAAATAATCTTGCCAAATTATTTGCATTGAATTTTCCAATTATTTTAAAATTGCTTCACATTTTAGAGCCAACTGATGAATAATGCAATGCATTTGCAAAGGAATCTCAGTAATGGCCATTGAACCAAAGTCCAGTTATATCTTATTATTAACTTATACTTCATTTATAAGAAAACCTGGAACTGGAATATCTCTATATTCGGTGACAGTATTAATACATGCAGTCACCAAAACTATAAAGTGTGAAAAATGATAAAGCTTAGTTTTTGGAATCAATACTCCTGCTGACAAAAACAGTGATGACATATTTATACTTGAAGCTTTTACAAATTGCATTTCATAATATTACTATCTAAAATACCAACCTAAAAGTGACATTAATGATTCTAAAGCTCATTATTCTTGTTTTATTAGTCTTACAATGTTTTTTTTATATTTAAATTAAGACAATTTGGAGTCAACCTGCTTAAATATTCCAGTATTAAAGAACTTAGTGCCAATCTATCCCAGAATGAAGATACGCCTGCTCTTGAATTTCTCTCTCCAGGCAAGAAGCTTTCAAAGCACAGCTTCCTGTTTTGCATTTTACTCATTTCACACCAAGTGCATCTGATAATCTCTCCCATTATTTTGGATTATAAGTGCTTGAACATCCTCATGAGGTTAGAATTTAGATGTGTATGTATGACTTTGGACACAATACTTGCAAACAACAGCAACTAGAAATCTTACTTTCTGATTTTCAGTCTAATAGGTTTGTGTAAGTGTGTGTATGGCGAGGGAGGAGCTTCTCAATATTATATTATTAATTATCTCACTAATATTATCCTGCATATACTATTATAATATGCAATAATTTATAAATTATGTAAACTTCACAATGATACAAAATTTAAAAACTATAATATATATATGTATATATGTATTAATATATGTTAATATCAATTACAAAACAAAACATCTTAATCCAGATTTAAGAAAAAGTAAAGCAAATTGTGTTTTTTTCAATATTCTCATTTACACATTATATATTAGTTTAATATATTTTATCATATTAAAAATTATTTCATCAAATATTTAATTATCATCCACCAATTCAATTCTGTGGTAGCTACTGTTCATGCAGATATTAACTGGATTCAGAATCTAAGGAAAGTTCATTATAAGGTAATATTATATGATGAATTATTATGAATATTCCCAAAATAATGAGCAGTGTGCACTGCTCAATACATGTTAAACATCATGCTGTAAATGGTCCCATTGTTGAGTTTACTTCCACATCAAAACAAAATTTGCTAAAATTTTAAATAGTTAAATGAAAGAGATTCTATTAACTGTATAGTATTTTATAGTAATATAGAACATAAGCACTGTGTACACACACACACACACTCCATTTGGGTTTTAAGCTTTCACTTTATGACGTATTGAATTACAAAATTAGCCTTTTTGGCTTTATCTATCTAATTTGGACACCAACCATCTCACTCATAGAGCAACTCTGTACAGTGTAAAATTAAAACATAAAAACCCTGTGAATATTTTATTCAAATAGGAGGCAGTTAAAACAGTAACTGTTAAAAGGTGGGGAAGAATCTTTAAGTTCCTAAGCCCAAGATATATGGTATAATATCAGAATTTAAAAAGATATAGAATTAAAATATTAAAGTTGATTTAACATTAAAAAACTAAATTACAAGATTATAAAATTATAACAATTAAAAAAAACCAAGAAATTTCAAGAAGACAATTTAACCCTATTAAAACTGTTTCATGAAAATGGAGGAGGGTGCTCCTGGGTCTCCAGTTCCATAATTGCATGATCTTTTGGGTTCCCCATGCAAAACTGCAGAGCCATGTTTTGACACCTTTGGCCAAAGAGTGGGTGACTGCCTTGACTCAGAGAGAAGGCTATCCACAGGATAGGAGCAACAGCAGATAAGGCTCTCTTCCTAGACCCTACTATTTGGAATTCTTTAACTGATGGAATCTGCAACATACTTTCTCTGCCTGATTGAGTAGGATGGGGCATAGCCAGTTCCATAAAGAGCCTGACCACGTGCCCTGTAGATAGTGGTGGGATTCAATTTTTTAAATAACAGGTTCTGTGGGCGTGGCTTAGTTGGTGGGCATGGCTTGGTGGTTCATGTGACTGGCTGGGTGTGGCCAACTCTACATCACTCATATCAAGGCATGCATCTCCTCGCCTGGCCTCTCGTGACTGTGTGGATGCTATAACAGTCGTAAGTGTGAAAAATGTTCATAAATCACTTTTTTCAGTGCCTTTGTAACTTTGAATGGTCACTCCACACAAGCAAAGTACCAGCAAAGGAGGAAAAAAAAGCCTCCAGAGATGTTCTCGAGACAGGAAGTCTAGTCTTGCCAAGAATGTAATCAGGGTTAACGGAGAGGCAGTTTATGTAAGCAACACCAGGATGATTCCTTCCTGCTTTCCTTACAGGATTAGGCCAATAATTTCTTCTAACAATTGGTTCTCCAACTGCTTAGAATGTTAACAACCAGTTCTAGTGAATAGGTGCGAACTGGTAAAATCCCACCCCTGCCTTTAGGCCTTTATAGATGATGAGCAACACCTTGAATTGGAACAAGAAGCAAATTGAAATTCAATGCAGTTCAGGTGTTATATATGAACCCTTTTTTGGGCATCTAAGATAGCTCATGCAGCTGCACTCTGCACTAACTGAAGGTTTTGGATACTTTTCAAAGGTGTTCTTATGTAGAATGCCTGTCATAGATAGCCAAGTAAACAAACAAATGGATGAATCAAGTCAAAATTCTTCCTTAAAGCATAAATGACTAAGTTTAAATTATCATAGTTTGGACAAATTATGTGAAGCTCTCTTGAGAAAGCTCCAACATAAGGAAAGATGGAAGGAAAGAGGATTTTTAGTGTATTGTATTATTATTATTATTATACTATTATACTACTACTCACTCTATACTATACTATAACTACACTACTTCTCACTATTATAGTATACACAGCACAATGAGTACACCATCTGAGTTTCATATCACAATCATAATCAAACACTCCCAAGTGTTTAGGAACTGCATATTGTATCGGTGGTATGCAAGCAGATCCAGTAAGGTGGCCTTCTGCACCTAACCATGGTGGATCTTGTCAGCGCCGTTGTTTTTCAGTGCCTTGACTTAGGTCTTTAGCACAGCCACCAGCATGCCAAGTACCCACTGAGAACGCACCTCACTGCGTTTATGCCAGTGTCTCTGCCCGTTCGATTCTCAGTCGTGAATTATTGGTGACCTTTGTCAGATTGTTTCTTGTCCATTCTGCTGTCCCTCAGTATGGCAATGTCAACGATCAACACTTTTTTCTTCTCCACAATCGTGATTCCAGGATGTTGTCTTCAAAACTTTTCAAGTCTTATTGGAAGTTCCATAGATTAGTTTTACATGCTCTATTTCGACTCTTTTCAGGCTTATGATCCCTCAGGTGTTGTTATTTTATTCTTTATTTATATTATTATTTATTATTATTATTATTATTATTATTGTTGTTGTTGTTGTTGTTGTTGTTGTTGTTGTTGTAGTTGCTGCTGCTGCTGTTGTTGTTGTTATTAGAATATCTCCCTATTGATATTTCAAAAAAACAAAACAAGGAAAGAGAGAGAGAGAGAGGAAAAAAATTAGCAATATTGAGGCTGCTTAAAATGCTAAATCAAATATCAGTATTAGCAAACTCTGACAATTTCATTGAATCCAGCAGTTATAGTGTTCATAGCAAAAATGGCTTTCGATAAAATGCTGAATGGCCAGAAGTGATTACACCAAATAAAAACAAAGTGAATTATACCTTGATTTACCTGATTGTGAAATCCAAATGAAATTTAGACAATTAAAAAAATACATTTTTTCCAATAGTCACACAGTTTAGAACTCACATTGTTTTCCTCTGCATCCATGTCACATACTTCATAGAACTGAGCAGTATAATAAAGTCATAAAGACTCAGTTAGAATCTTGGTTTTTCTGAAACAAGGAGCCATGGTGGTGGAGTGGTTAGACTACTGTATTGCAGGCTAATTCTGCTGACTTCCAGGGGCTCTATCCTCACCAGCTCAAGGGTCACTCAGCCTGACATCCTTCCGAGGTTGGTAAAATTGTGATCCAGATTGTTGGGGGCAGTTTGTTGACTCCACAAATTGCTCAGAAAGTGCTGTAAAGCACTGTGAAGTGGTAGATAAGTCTAAGTGCTATTGCTAAATAGTCTTCACAAAGCTGTTCCTTCGATTCAAGAACTCTTCTCTAACTGCCAGTGCCATCTATGGAGATAATGGGTGTCAAAATCAGCATTTTATGCATGCTATAGGCTCACATAGAAAGGAGGTGGGATTTGTATAACATTGCCTTAGCACAGTATGGGGCTAATAGCAGTTTGAGAATTGCAGTGATTGTAAGAAAAGGATGCAGGCATAGTGTCCTGTACTAAAATAACTAATTTTAATACTGTATAATAATACTAATACTATATAATACTATATTTAATCAAGTAATATATAAAAATTCAAAACAGTTTCATAGGAGGATATCATTCAAATTTAAAATCAGTGAGGAACACAATTAAGTAAATGAACTATTTTATAAGCAGATCTAAATATAAGTGTTTTTAACAATAGACAGTTCAGCAATCAGATTACTTTGTTATGGTACAGCTATGGCGAAACTCTGATGTAATACTTCTATATATTTATATATCTTTGTATTTGTATTATCTATATCACCTTCCTATCATCTTTATTCCCATCTCTGTCTCTATTCTCTTTCAATGGGAAACCTTATTATTTGGGGGTGGGGAGGAGACAATCCTGAATATCTGCTGCTTTTGTAAATCCTTGTGGGGAATTCTGGCTTGATTTAGCAGATGATGAAACTGACAAGATCTCTGTTTTTTACTCTTATTTGGAAGGAGATTATTAGGCATCCACTACGTCAAGCTACTTGGCTTTTCAATTTCCTTTCTTTTCTTCTTTGTGCCAAGTAGAAAGGAGAGAGGAAATTTGTAATTCCAACTGAATGGAAACTGTTGTTGTGTAAGTATAGTTACAATGACTTGCAGTTGCTGCAGCCTAGAAAGTATTCATTTTGTTTTGAGCTAATCAACTCTTTTCCCCAGTTCTTCTGTTTCTACACTCTCTGACCAGTAGAAACTGACAAAAGCACCTTACTTCAAATTTCCATAATACCATGCTAACATCCCAGTTCTTGGCTGGACTTTTAATCCAGAAGGAATGGCAGCCAAATAGACTCATAGTAAACACTGTTTTTATTTGCTTGTTTCATTTAGCAAATTACCAGAGAAAACCATTGAGAATTTTGTGGAGGGGAAGGGTGCACACGAGATTCACTTTTTTTTTTTAGTGGAGGTGAAATGAAGGCATTTTTGTGGATGCAGGACCAGCTGTAGTTTTAGAGATGCACACCCATTTTTTTTCAAACTTGTAAATCAGCTGGAGGAAGATAAATAATTGGCTCAGAATGTTTTTAGTTTTAGTATTACAAGGTAGGCAATAGTGAAGGTGACAGGAAAGCAGGGGTGGGATTCTACCAGTTCTGACCAGTTCTATAGAACTCCTTGTTAACTTTCTAAGCAATTCGAAGAACCTGTTGTTAGAAGAAATCTCTTTTTGTTTTTTTTCTACCCTTATTACATTCTTGGCAGTATGCCTAAACTTACTGTCTCCGAAGGAGGGTTTTTTTTCTTTCCTGGTACTTTCTTAAAGAGGAAGAGTGGTTTTAAGCTTTTTACACTGCTATTGGCAGGGAATGTTCCCCTGGAAATCCTTCCAGCTGGCATGCAATGATCAGCACTTTGTAGAAATAATTGAATAATGAAGCAGAGCTGTGAAAAGAAGCTTTTTAATGAGAAGGAACCAAGACGAGTGACATTCAGCAAGACTTCTTGGCTAGCTAGAAAGATTGACATTCAAACATGAGTTTACATAACCTTTCTGACTTTTGGTCTAAAACTGGTTTTTGGTGAAGTTTAATTCTGTGATGTTTAATCCTGTGTTTATTGATGGGATAAGTTCCCTATTCAGTTTAGTTAGGAAGGAAAAAGGTTAATCTCTGTTCCTGAAAAGAAACCTGGATGATTTCTTTAGGATATCTTGTGAAATGAGTGAGACCAGTAATCTTTAAGTGGTGCAAATGGATCTAAGGATTGCTTTTCCTGGGTGTAGTCTTTCTGGAGAACTTAAACGACCTTTCTGCTAAAGGGTTTCACTTTATGAGCAAAAAATGTCTGCTTGATAGTTATTACTTCATTTTAACTATTTTCATTCCTGAAGGTGCTCTGGCACCCTGCCTGATTTGTAACTCCGGTTTGTAGGTATTTTTAATCTAATGATTGATTTTTAGGGCAGCTTTTTGCAAGCAAAGAAGCTTTTTGTATTTTTGTACAGGTAATCCTTGACTTACAACACTTCATTGAGTAAACATTCAAAGTTACAATGGCATTGAAAAAAGTGACTTATGATCATTTTTCACACTTACGACCATTACAGCATCCCCACTGTCATGAGAGGCCAGGCAAGAAGTGCCCCTTGATGTGAGTGATGTCAAGTTGGCCACCTCCATCCAGTCACATGACCACCAAGCTACATCCACCAACTAAGCCACGGCCACAGAACCAGTTGTTAAAAAATTTGAATCCCACCCCTGCAGGCAAGTCAATTCAAGTGGCTGTGGGGATTGAGAAGTGGAGATGTCTGGGATTACTTCAGTTTCTCTTTAAAGTTGGAGCAGTTGTTTAAATACATTCAGTTTAGGTGGATTACGTAGTTACTGACATAAAAGAAAGATATTATGATACATTTTATTCAAATCACAACATTGGTTTTTTACTATGATTTTATTGCAGTGGTATCCCATGAATAATAAGTCAATTTTGCTTCCAGTAAGATTTATAAAGCAACAAATAAAAAAAGAGTAAGCTCTTCATTTGCAGGGTTTATATGGAATGAAAAGAGTTAAGCATAAGCTTTCAATTTTCATGTAGTTGTCTCTTTGATATAAAAAAAGATATTTCTGTATTTCTTGTGTATGGAGGAACTGCATGATATTATCCAGGGGTGGGATTCTACTAGTTTGGCCTGGTTCTGTAGAACAGGAAGTTCTGAAGAGCAGTTGACACCAAACCAGTTCGCTGTGATGATCTTATGGTCTTCTGTTTGGCTCGCCCACCTGCCTGGGCTCTAGGCTGTGCTTTATTCCCTACTTTTTCCTACTCAGCTGCTTTGTGTGGCACAGCTTAGTGCCGCATGTCAGCATGAAAAAGTGAATGCTTGCAGGAACTGGTAATTTGTAAAACAGTGTGCATGCCTGCACAGCAAAGGGCACTCTCACTGAACCAGTTGTTATGCTGGTAGGATTCCACCCCTGATATTATCTTTGAGAAAGTTAAGAATAACTTATAGGAAAAGCAGGCAAATAGATCATGAAGAAAAAGAAATTAAAGAAGTTAGATGTAACAAAAGCAGTGCATGGACAGTAAGACAGAACCCAATCTGTTCTCTAAAAAGATTTCTTTTTTTCTGAATGTTGGATATGAATTAAAACCAAAAACATTTAGTTCCAGTTCATTCAGTCTAAAAACTTCACAGTGACATGCATTTTGAACCACTGTCCTTGTGGCTAATATGTATGGCTCAGTTTGCGGACTAAATTGATTTTTCACTATCTTCTGATTTTGTAGTTCCTTGTTTGAAGATATACGAAAAACTCAAAGACCCATTGGTCTTTTTTATGGTTCTCAATAAAGGTTGCATCAAACTATGGATTATAGAATTTTTCATTCTAACATAGCTATGACTTCTTTTTATGAGTTTTTGAACTGTTTCTCCTTGTAGTTAAAAAGGGCTATGAAAGTATCTTTTGGAAAATTTATATATTTGAGCAAAATTTTGTGTCACATTTGGTGGTCAAATTCAAAAAAGATACAAGGCCTCTTTCTTCTACATTTAGTCTATGATGCCATAGTGTGGCTTTGATTTTAGGTAATTTCAACCATAAAGCCAAAGATTACATACAAAGCATGCACACAAAGCACTTCAAACTGTTAGGCTCAATTATGCTTACTTAGTGGGATGTTCTTAGTTCCGTCAGGACAGATGACACTGGCACTGCCATCAAATAGCTGTTGGATAAAAGAACAGAAGAAAAACATCTTTATTTTCTTTGTTTCCTTTCTTTCTTTGTTTTGTCATGGACCTGCCCTGTTATTTCTTTTCAAGCATACAGAGAGAAATATATTGTGTCCCTATATTATTTATTTCTTTGTTAACATCATTTGTTGCAAAAAAAAAAAAAATAGTAAAAGAACAGAAGTATATTGACAACCATTTAAATGCTTTCTCATGCTAATATAATTATATATCATTCTGCCTTAGAATAAGTATCTCATGTGCATTCCAATGAAGAAATAAAATATGATGGCACCCTTGTTGTTCAATATTAATAGAACATGAACAGTGTCACTTTTGAAGCTTACACATTTATTCCTTTGTTTCCATTCCCTGAAGGGTTTATTTGTACAGAAAGAAGTTAAATGACCACTGGAAAGAAATCTGCTATACCCCCCCCTTTTTTTTCCCCCAATGAATAAACGATAAAGGGCTACTGGAGACATGAATATCTTGTGATGCAATCCTGCATGATGAATTGTTTCATCCATTCTAAATAGCAACAAAAAAAACCTTTATCATGTATTGCTTATGCAAGCAAAATAAGTTGTAGATATACAGAAAGGGAATGTACATACAAATTTCAAGACAATGTGCATCAGGTTATCCAGCATGTATTCTTGTTCTGTTGCTACTTTAGATTTCAAAAGGGAAAATGCATTCAGATTAAATGTTTTCTTTTCAGATACTGCAGCAGAACCATCTTTTGGATGATATATGTTTTAGGATACCATTTTAGCCAAATCAGAATATAGTTGTCTTACATAAAGTTGTCACATAAATGTATACAAGCATATGTAATCCAGTACAGACACGTGATTATGGGAATACATGAGACCTGAATGACATCTAACACTTAACAGCTACTGGTAGTTAAAACAAAACTTAACTTATTGGACTGTTAATTTTAGTTGCCACAGAGGCAAAAGCTAGGAAATAGAAATTATTGGCTCCAAGCAATAATACAAGTGGTGGTTGTTCTTCCTTGCCAACAGATTTTTCAAACATGTATGGTAGCAGCATTACTTCATTGCTGGCAAACAAAGGGCTTAATGAAGCTGTCAAGGCCTACAGGCTGGCATCTGACAGGTATTTTCAACTTGGTAAGCTTCTCTTTTGGCACTTCGGTGCTCACAATTTAATGTCTTTTTTGCCTCCAATCTGTACTGACCTTGCCAGTGCAAACATATTTTAGAACAGTAATAGTCTATTGAACTTGACAAAATAGAAATTATTTATTAAATGTTTAATACAATGTACTGCTTTTTGAATGAATACACTTTTAAAAGAAGTATTTTTTTTACCAAAAACTTTTGAACCCTCCAGAATGGGGTTTAAATTCATTCTTCCTTGCTGATGTTCAATATTTACTGATCTAAAATTGGTGATCATAGGTATCTGTTAAATGGCAATTATACTTTGAGGCAGCAGTCACTGATTGAAATTAGTCTTTGAGTGGTTGGCTACACCAGAAGAGATGTTTCCAAGAAGAAAATAGATCTATATACATATCTCTTAAGAGCATTTCATGTATTCATAGATTGCTGTCTTTTGTTGAGGTTTTAAAATTACAATCAGAAATTAACTGCACAGAATAATCACTGTTTACTCAAAGGTTAACCTAGTTTTATTGTTAATCATTGATTTTGTTTTTGATACCTATATATTTCCTCTTATTTTTGTCATAGGTTTCTACAACGATGTAATTATGTACAACTCGGGTTTTTCTGGTGTCTTTTTCAAACATTCTGACCAAAATATGCATGGCAATATATAATGACTTTACCCAAGCAGAGGGAAAAAAAGCAACGCTTGGGTCTTAAAGCTGGTGGTATACCTCTGCAATACAAGATAGACAATATCTGGCAGTCCTTTCCATCTTTTAGGCTTTGAGGAATAGGAAGATGTGTCTCATGCAATAGGGTTAAATTTCAGTTTTTTGGGTTTTCTTACAACTCTGGCAATGAAAGTAAGAAATGAAAAGCTGTACTTCCAAGGAAAAAAATATATGATATAGGGTACTTCAAGTGACATTATAATTTTCTTTTAGTTTACATTCATTTGTCATATTAAAATCCCAAAATGAGTCAATAAGTCTTCTCATGAAGATGATAAGATATCACTTCAGGATCCATACTTGAAGCAGATTATAACATACTGTATATAGCCAAGCTGATTACAGAAATGCTTGAAATAACTATTTGTCCAACAGAGATCACAGCTGGATATGGACTTTGTTCCTGTTCTAGATCAGAACAGAATTATCAGAGGCTGTTGGAACAAAGTCATTAACATGCCTGCCTTTTGCTGGAACACAGCCAGCTAAATTCCTGAAACAGAGTAAAAATAGGCTAAATAGCATCACTGGAAATAATTGAATTAACAAGAATTCTCCTTCAGATCTTTCTTCTCTGTTCCTTTGGTTTCCTTAAAAGTGCAGGAAATGAAACATATTAGAGCTTTCATTTCTTGGGCAAATTTGCAAAACCTGGATACGGAGGCAGGGGGAAACCTTATTACACTATTTAAATCTGTACCTGGCAGTCTGGCACATTTATATTTTTCTCTAGATTTGTCCTTATTCTCAAAATCCTTTTAAATCAATCTTACCGACATTAATTTTACATATATGTGTTTTCATCATATACGCACTCCCTTGGTCCTTAACTAACTCCTCCTTCTCCTATAATGTTTACTACTATGATTCTAATGACATCACGTATGAAATTCATGGGCATTTTACACTCTCAAGCTGAAGAGATCATCGCTAGCTGGCTGATTATTTTCCAACATATATTTATTCATTTAACATACCTGATTGCTCTTCCTAATCAAATAATTCTGGATGACTTACATCCAAAAAAGAAAGTCATATTAAAATAGTAAAAGCAGTAAACAAATACAATTTTGATCTTGTTTTTCTCATCTGTTTTTGACCACAGACAAGCCCTAGGATCACCTACCATTGTGTCCCACAATATTGTACCTCTTCAATGTTCTTTTTCCTGCTGGTATGGCTTCAAACATTTCAATAAGTTTGGACCTGGTCATATCATTATCCCATAAATTCTAATTGGCATTAGTTTCTCAATTCATTTAAGATTCACCAGTTAGAAACTGACAGGCCATATTCTATATCCAAGAGCCACTAAAGCCACAATAATCCATTTTAACATCTATAGCAGGGTTGTCAAATTGGATTTCTTTGAGGACTGGATTAGCATTGTAGTTCTCCGCAGACCAGTTGGTGGGGGGAGATTAGATGGATGCCACCTATAGCACCCAGCTGGCCAAAACACAGTGCAGGGGCCTCACATGGCCACCCCAATTCCTGTTTTGGCTGCCAGGGGCACCATGGCCCAGGCCTTTGCTATTTCCAGGCCATTCCCACGAGCCAGATTTAAGCACCCCATAGGCCGGATGTGGCCAGCAGGCCTTGAGCTAGATACTCCTGATTTATAGGATCTTTAATTAACAACAGGACCTCCATTCCTCATTTCCCAGAATCCTCTCTGAGGTATTTTCACCTCTAATGACAGCCTGGCATCTGCTACTGATACCAGCCCAGCTGTAGCCCTTCCTTGTCTTTATATGAGACCTACTAAAAACTAAATTGTCATCTATTTCTAAGTATTTATCAGCAAAGCAAGACACATGTTTTATTCAGTACTTACATGTATGCAAATAATATGTGAACAGCCAATAGATAACTATAGAACAGAATAGACTCATCACATTCCTTTTTTGCTAGTAGCAGATCTAAAGACTGATTTCTCTCAATTTTATAAATGTTTCATAAAACCTTTTTTTTTTAAATAAAGAAAAGCATCAGAGCTTCAGTTCTTCTACCACTCATAAGTTAATTTATTTTAATTTTTCTAGGCTCATCTTTCCAGCTTTGAATAATTCTCTTACTTTATGGCCTTAATGCTTTATCTCCCTCTATCCTGCCAAAAAACATACATAGTCACATGTACAAACTATTTGAAACTGGAAGTGTAAAGCTGGAACAACAATTCTAACAGCGTGCTTGAAATTGAATCTGTTGCATTCATACTCAGTTTTCACTCCGATCCGCACCCCTGGTGGGAGCGTGAACCACTCTCATTGGTTGATGCCATTTGACAGCCGGCTATAAAAGGAGCTGTCAAACAGCATCAGCTGTTATCGCCAGCTGACTGCCTGTTAGCCTGGCAGCTGCGGCAACCCTTTATTCTTGTAATAAAGTGATTTGACTGTTAGCTCCGTGTCCACCTCAATAATTACCGCCGCTCGACAACACTGGCGATGAGGGCGGGATTCGAACAAGAGGTGGCTGGACAAGAACAGCTGAGCTCAGTCACTTTCAAAAAGAGCTGAAGCCACTACAAGCTGACTGTCATAGCCGCGGGCACTATTTCGCGAGCATGAAATTCAACCTCCCCGCTGAGGAGACAGATATCGCCGATACAAGATTACTCTGCGTTCCTGCCTTTCAGACCAATGACTGAGACTTGGGAGTCCTATAGGAACCATTTTGATTGCTTCCTGGATGCTATAGACCTCACTGAAGCTTCAGCCCATAGGAAAAAGTCCTATTTCTTAAGTTTTTGCGGAGTGCAAGTATTTGACAGGGCCACGACGTTGGTATAGCTCCGCATCCTGTCAGGGAATTCCTTGGGGGAGTTACAAGAGATCCTTTCCAATCATTATTCCCCTAAACCATCTCAAATTGCAAGGAGGCATGCCTTCAGGCGACGAATTCATGGCTGAGGGAGAGACTATCAGTGAATATATGGCTGCCCTGAGGTCAGCTGCCTTACATTGTGGATTTAGAGACTATCTAGAGGATATGCTTTTAGACCAAATAGTCTGTGGAGTTAGGGACTTAGGGTGCAAATGCAGCTGTTAGCCAAAAGGGACCTATCCCTAGCAGTGGTCATCGAAGAATCCCAGGCTGCTGAGCTATCTGCACTGTCTGCAGCAGAAATCCAGGGAAACCCCATCAGACAGATGTAGCTCAGCAGTCCACTTTGACGAGGTTTCTCCAGAGGAGGGCTCTGAGGAATCAAATGATATAAATCGCCTCAGACAACAGAAACCCTTCTAGAGGAAACAAGGCCAAAACCCAACTTTCCCCCCAGCAGCAGCCCATCTGCCTGAGCTGTGGAGGAAACTACCTCAGGGCATCCGGCAAGTTCAGGAATGCCAATCTGCTTGAATTGCCAAAGAAAGGTCACTTAGCCAGGGTCTGCCAAGCTGGGAAACTTTTACACAGAGGCCTCAGACACCCCATCTTTCAAAGGCAAGTTGAAGACTGCTATACCTGTTACCACTCCAATCAGAACAAAACAAAGGTCTTACAAAATCAGTATTTTTGTTTCCCTAGAAGGTAAACCCTGCAAGATGGAAGTTGACACAGGGCTCTGCTCTATCCATCATTTCCTGGGAGACCCCTAAAGAGACTACTACCAAAAAGAAGAAGCTCCTCAACTGCCACCTGACTGCGTGATTACCAAGGCAGAACCATCCCAGTCCTCGGAAAAGGCAAGTTTTTTTATTCAATTCAAAAACTTTAAAGGTCACTTGCCTCTAGTTATAGAGTGGATGGTGCCCTCCCTAGCCTGTTAGGATTAGACTGATTCCCTGCTCTTGGCCTCAACATAACAGGCATCCACTCTATTTTAAATACTGAAGTGGATACCTTATTCAAAGACTACGCTAATGTATTCAGCGAAGGTTTGGGGTGTTACTCAGACACCCCAATATCATTCAATGTTGATCCTCACGCAATGCAATCCGCCTGAAACCTCGCAGAGTGCCCTTTGCAATTTGCCCCAAGTTGGACAAGGAACTAGACAAACATAATCAAACAAGGGGTATTGGAGCCTATGGACTTTGCAAAATGGGAGACCCCCATAGTTACCCACTTAAAAAAGATGATAGTGTGAGAATCTGCGCTGATTACAAGACCTCACTGAATAGATACCTACAAATCAGCGCCTATCCAGTCCCCATCATACAACACCTTTTGCATTCTTTTGACCTGGGACTATTTTTGCAAAACTAGACATGTCACAGGCATACCAACAGTTCCCTGTAGATGACCAAGCAGCAGAACTACAGACTATAGTAACACACAGGGCGTTTTTTAGGTGGCAGGGCCTCCAGTTTGCGTGAGCGTAGCCCCTGGATTTTCCAATCTTTAATGGAGAGGCTACTCAAGGACTCCCAGGCGTAGTCCTCTACTTTGATGATATTTTAATTTCAGCCATAGACAAACCTCAATTGCTACAAAGAGTCAAGCAGTTCTTGATTGTTTTCAGACAACATGGGTCTCAAGCTTAAAAAAGACAAGGTGCACCATTGCCACTAAACAAGTAGATTTTTTGGGCTATAGAATTGACGCTCTGGTATATACCCAATTGAGTCCAAAGTCAGGGCCATCCATGAGGCACCACACCTTCCAACAAGACTGAGCTCCAGGCCTTCTTAGGGCTTCTCAACTTCTATGCTGCTTTTCCTCCCTCACAAAGCTTCCATTGCAGAGCCTCTGCACAGACTTTTGGAGAAACAATCCCCTGGCACTGGGACCTAAAGAAGCCCATGCTTTCCATGCTGTCAAATCTTTGCTCACATCCAAAGCGGTACTAATACAGTTCAATCAACAGCTACCTTTTAGTGCTAGCTGCAGACGCTTCTCCTTTGGCATAGGGGCTGTTTTTAACTCATAGACTACCAAATGGTTCTGAGGCAACCCTTCTGTTTTCTCCAGAACTTTTTCTCCAGCGAGCGGCAACTACAGCCAGATTGACAAGGAGCTTGGCTGCAGTTGCTTCTGTCAAAAAATTTCATGAGTTCCTCTATGGGCACATTTTGAACTTAATCACAGAATCAGAAGCCTCTGTTAGGCCTTTTGTCTGGTGAAAAACAAACCACAGATTTTGTCCCCAAGGATGACCAGAATTGGCATTATTTCTGGCTGCTTATTCATACAGCTGATCCACCGACCTGGATAAAACCTTTGCCACGCTGACGCTCTCAGCCGCTGCTCTCTGCCTGTTCCTGTTGAAGATCCAGCACCATCAATGCTGTTATTCAGATCAACAATCTTTAATCTTCCATCACTACCTTTGACATTGCTACTCACTCCTCAAGGGACAAGGTAATCACCCAAGTTCTGGACTGGGTTGGGAAGGGGTGGCAGCAATCCCTTATGCCCCTGAATTTCCTGCCCTTCAAGCTCGCCAGCAGGAACTATCATCTTCTTCAGGGCTGTTTATCTGTGGGAACAAGGGTGGTCATCCCTTCCAAACTGCAGGGATCAGTTCTGAAAGTCCTGCATGAAGGCCATCCTGGCATTGTTAGGATGAAGGCTCTGGCTTGCAGTTACGTGTGGTGGCCTGGCATGGATGCCCAGATCTCCAGCTGGGTGAGAGCTTGCCAACCATGCCAGGCTACCAAGGCCAGCTCCACCACTTCAACTCCAGGCAGGTGGGAGGACACTGGAGCCCCTTGGTCCAGGGGCATATTGATCTAGCCGGCCCTGTGGCAGGGCATACATTCCTGATAATGGTAGATTCTTTTCAAAGTGGATAGACTTGGCCCTGCTGCCCTCAACAACCACTCAAGCCATTACAAAGGCCCTAACTAGGGTATTCGTTACCCATGGCATCCCTGACACCATTGGTGTCCGACAATGGGCCCCAATTCACCTCCTGCGAATTTGAAGTTATTTAGCCAACCTGGGAATCAGGCACGTCCTTACAGCTCCTTTTTTCACCCTGCTAGTAACGGGATGGCTGAAAGGGCAGTCAGGTCTGTTCAGGAGGCCCTGGAGAGGTTTGCCAAGCTGACTGGTACTCTAAGCTTTCTAGGTACCTGCTAACTCAACATACAACCCCCTGTGCCACTAAACCAAACAAGTCCGCTCCTTATGGGCAGACACCTGAGAACCACCCTGGATAGGCTACATCCTCATTATGCCCCAGTCACCCCCTTAGGGTCTGATAGCCAGGCCAGGAAGTTTGCCCTGCATGACCAAGTGTATGCCCACAATTACGCAGGCCACTCCTTATGGGTGCCAGGGCAAGTCATGGCAATAACTGGGCCTAAGTCCTATAGGGTCTTGCTGAAGGATGGTCGTACCTGGCGCTGGCACATCGACCAGCTGAGGAGGCGCTGGAGAGTGGCTATCAATGATCCCCATAGCCCACCAACCAACACGGACCCACCGACATTTGCCAAAGCTATCCCGGGGCACTGCAACCGAGGGGACCTAACCGGACCATTGCCTAACCTTCTACCAGAATCACCCATCGATGAGGCTCCAGTCACGCCAAGCTCCAACGCAGCCCAGGAAGCGGAGGACTTCTTCCCTGCTGCAGCTCCACCAGGACTGAGGCGATCTGGCTGCCTGCGCAGGCGCCCAGCGTACTTGAAGGACTATGCATGCTCCTTGCCAGGGGAAAGGAGTGTTGCATTCATACGCAATTTTCACTCCAGTCCACACCCCTGGTGGGAGCGCGAACCACTCCCATTGATTGATGCCGTTTGACAGCCGGCTATAAAAGGAGCTGTCAAACAGCATCAGCTATTGCTGCCAGCTGACTGACTGTTAGCCCGGCAGCTGCGGCAACCCTTTATTCTCATAATAAAGTTACTTGACTGTTAGCTCCGTGTCCGCCTCAATAATTACCGCCGCTCTACAACAGAATCTCTCTTCCAAGTCAAGTAATTTAGGATCAGCATTTTAACAGAAATAATCTGTAACATTATATATAGTAGTTTACTCAAGAACACCTATGATGAAGAGAAAATGTTCTTTTTTAATTTATATTTCAATATAAATAATGTTCTTAAAAGTAATATGCAAAATAAAATTGTAATCCTTTAAAATGGGCTTATTGCCAGATTTTGTGGTGCCTATTGACAATAAAAATGCAATTATTATTATAGGAAAGCCTGAACAAAATCCATCAAAATTACTATATGAAAGCATAAGCAAAATGTAAGAACACATTCTATTAGATAAAATTGTTTTAAAAATGTGTGCAATATGCCTTTTACTTCTTTGGCTCTAGGAATTCAATGGGGCTTTGTCCCAGATAGTTAATACTGAATACACATTTCTAAAAGCAAAACAGCATTACTTACATTTTATAAGGATGGCTCCAGTATAAGCATAAATACAATTGGATTGTAAGAACATTTACATAATATATTCAGAAGATCTATCCTAGTCAACTGCTTCATTGTAATAAAATCAAAAGTACTGTAAGCATGATCAGAATTAAAAATTGAAAAAAACATAATTCAATATAGAAAGCATATATTAATTATATTAAATATATTAATATGTGTTTTCCTTAAGTTTTGTGTTTGTTTGTTTCTATTCTGCTAAATTAAAAGACATTCCATCCTAAAAGATATATTTTAAAATAATCTTCCATATAATGTTTTGAATACTAGTTCAAAAGTGTCATTTAAAGTTAAAATTCTTCTAAATAGTAAAATGTCATCTCTTTGAAACAAATATGAATTTTTCTCCTGAGAAGGTACATTAAGACCTCTTGTGACCTCAAGCAAATTTGTCACAACATTACCTTCTCATCACTGGCATGCCAATTTGTAAGCAATCTATTATGTTCTGCTTGCATACACATGCACCTTTTTTATTAGAAAGGATGACACAAGTCAGGACTCAATTGGCCTACAATTGTCTTTTAAGGTGACATAATTTTGCACATATCCAAATGCCTTTTGTAGAAAACAAGGTGGCTGCAAGTACAACAGAAGGTTAAAAGGCAATTTGTATGCTGAAGAGGTTAGCAATATGTCATAGTCACCTTGCATGTCAGCTACAATTCTGTGCACAATATAGGAGCAAAATATCAAAGCAACTGTTTCACTTAACACTACAGCTTCTGCATATTCAGCTTCCCAAATGAAATTAAGACTGGTTCACAGAAGTTATTTTTTTCAAAAACCATCAAAGTTGAAATCATACAGTACAGGGGTGGAAGAGAAATTGTAACAGAAAGTAGCTTTCTACTTGTATTTTGAATTCAAACAGGTTTTAGTATGCAGAAATCATTTAGGGCCAGTTCACACAAGAGGAGCGGAAAAAGTTTAATATTTCATGGGCAAGATTTTGATCTATGATTTATCAGTCATTTGATAGCATTAAAGGTGAGAGAGTTTCTTCCTCCACTCAGAATCAATTGTTCTCCAAATAATTTATCCCCCATCCCACCACTGAGAGATATACTTGTCAACCTCAATGACCAGCTATGTATATCATCTACAGTGTAGGACTTTACTTCTTATATCCAAGAAAGTATTGGAGTCTAACAAGAGAGAACAACCATATTACTTTTATAAATTGTATAAGCTGTTTAGTTTTTAGCTTATTCATACATTTGTTTTGAACTCCCTTATTTTGCAATTGATTTATTGATTGATTTAAAACATTAATACAGCCTCTGACTTATAATCAACTCTGGGCAATTCCCAATCAAAGATTCAAACAATACATAAAAGCATATTAAATCATAAATCTAAACAAATTATAAACATTAAAAGCAACAAACATGTCACCAAGTTAAATTTCTGATTTGCAGATATCTAATTCTATGACAGCACCTGGGGGAAAAGCCAGATATTCAAAGCTTTATGAAAGGCTTGGAAATTATGCCAAACTTCAAGGGGAAAAATAAGCCATAGGGAAGAGGCTACCACAAAAAAGGCACACTCTTTATGTTCTGTTCAGAAATAAGGTGCGCGAGACCGGGTTCTAACAAACAGCTCTTTATTCAAACAGTGAAGTAACTGGTAACAGAATATTGGCTCAAGCCATGGCAGACCTTCTTATAGCGGCTTGCTTGCGGCTTGTGGCCAATGACAGTTGTTTGAGTGCTCCCGCTGTAAGGCAGGCCAATCAGAATGGCTCTTAAGTAACCAATCCGAGAACAGCCTTTTCGGCCAATCAGATCGAGGTATTTGGAGTCTACCAAGTTCCATATACAACACCCCTCCCCCCCTTGGTTTCATCCAACATGTGTAACGTAGTCACGCAAGTAGGTGGGGCTTTTGCAAGCCCTGGTTGACCTGCGCAGCTCAGTTTCAGCGTGGTTCTCAAGCGGTTCAGATGGGATCGCTTTTTCTGTGTGACTTCTCCATGTAACCTCCTGGAAGGATGAGTCAGCCTTGCTGCTCCCGTCTGGGTTTCTCGGGCCGGTTGAGGTGGCTACGCCACTCCCTCCTGGTTCGTCCGGGCTGGTCGAGCTGGCCTGGCTGTTTCCTTCCAGGAAGGCCTTGCCTCGTTCTTCTGCTTCCAGACTTCTTCTTTGGAGGTCGTCCAACTGTGAGTGCTCTTTTTGTTTTATTTGAGTTTCTTGTAGTGATTGTTGTCATGTTATTGGAGATTCGTATCTCCCTTTTTTATTATTTTGTGTCCCCCTGCCCCCCCCCCTCCTCAGTTGTTTTTGGGTTCATTTATTGCGGTGCTAGGTTGGTTGTGAGTTCTAGTGTTCGACAGCGAGCTAGTCGATGTGCGCTTCCATGTTCTACCGTCTCTCCAAAACAAGTCGGTAAGACAGGGCCTGTGATTAGAGTAATTGTGGCTGGAAGCCATAATTGGTCCCGGTAAGTTTTTGTGTAGACTAAATCTCCGATTTCAAATGAGCGGCATTTACTGGAGGAGTCAGGGGTTTGTCCCAGGTATAGTGGGGTGCAGTCTATCGAGGTAGGAATGCAGTTTTCTACCCATGAGGAGTTCTGCTGGCCTTGTTGTGTTTTGGCTAGGTGATATGTTGGAATGTTAACAATGTGTTAAGTTTATCTTGCACGTCCCCTGTGTCCATTTTTTCTAGGGCCTCCTTAGTATAATGAACCATGCGTTCACCCCATCCATTTGAAGCCAAGTATGCCAGCGCTGTCAGGCATGTCAGATGCCCTGTGCAGCCAAGTACTGCTTGAATGCGAGAGCGGGGGCCATTATCCGAAACTATTACATCTGGCAGTCCATGCGTGGCGAAAAGTTTGTTTTAACTGTTTCATGATGCCTCGGTGGTAGTGGATGCCTTAATAATGACTTCTAACCAGTTCGAGTAGACATCCACGATTATAAAAATAGGTGTTCCCCTTTGTAGACCCAGCAAACTCAACATGCAGGCTTGATCATGGGCCTCTGGTAGTCTCCCATTCCATGACTGGTGCCATGGGGGTAGGCCGCGATTTTTGGCAATCATGACATGTTTCTACCCATTGTTCAATTTCCTTGTCCAGCCCTGGCCACCAGACATAGCTCTGGCCAGAGCTTTCATTTTGACTATGCCCAGGTGCCCTCGTGCAACATGCCACACACCTCTTCCTGTAAATTTTCTGGATTACCACCCTGTCCCCCCACAATATACAGCCTTTTTCATAGACAGTTCAGTCTGTCAGGTGATAAAAGGTTAAAAGTCTCGCTTTTAAAGCCAGCCCTTACCTACTCAATGCAGGATTCGAGCTGTCAACGGGTCTTTTGCGGTTTAGCTTTTAGCGAACTCTGTGCGGTTAGTGGCAGATTCAGCCAGGACTCGATTTAGAGAGTGGAGACGGTGGGAACTGGCGTTGTCTTCTGTGTTGGGCGGTGGGGAACGGCTCAAGGCATCCGCATGGGTGAGGTCTTTCCTGGGCGATGGAGGAGCGTGTAGTTCTGGTAGCGAGGAATTCAGAGCACCTTATCATTCTTGTGATAGAATGTTCAGGGTTGGTTTGTTTCTGCCAGGATCCCTAGCAGGGGTTTTGGTAGTGATAATTGAAAAAAATCCTACCATAAAGATATTTGTGGAATCTTGTGATGCCCGCTAATGATTGCGAGAGCTTCTGGTCGAGTTGGCTATAGATTCTTTTCCGATTTTGACAGCGTTTTGGAGTAGAAGGCGATTTGGTGCCTCTCTGCCGTCTGGTAGTTGGTGTCTCCATATGGTGCCGATTCCAAAAGGTGATGCATCACAGGGGACATAAAAGGCAAGATGTTGCTGTACTGGATCAAAACGGTGTTAGACATTAATAAGTCCTTGATACTTTGGAAATGCTGCTTGTTCCTGTGGGCCCCCATTTCCATACAGTTATTTTGTCTAATCAAAACCTAGTGTAGGTTCTGCTATGGTTGCTTTTTGGGGCAGGAATACATGATGCAAATTTATGAGACCTAAGAATGCTTGTAAGTCAGTTTTTTTCTTAGGTCTAGGTGCGTCTTTGATTTCCTTTAACTTTTTTTTGGATGGAGTATTCCTTGCTCATCTATGAGATAGCCTAAAAATTCGACCTATCGGTGGCTAATTTACATTTTTCTCTCTTGACTTTAAGTCCCTGCATCTCTGAATCATCGCAAGACTTCATTTAGTCTATTTCTAGTTGGTTTGCAATTTTTGTCTGACACCAGTACATCATCAAAATAGGGGACGACTCCCTTGATTCTGTTTTAGAAAGCACATCCAGAGGCTTTGAAAATGCCTGGGACAACGCTAACGCCAAATTGTAGTTTGCGTGCTTGAATGCCCCCCCCTGTGTGTAAACTATAGTCTGTGCCTTGCAGTTGTGGGGTCAACTGGTAGCTGTTGATACAGTTTGCGAAGTCGAGCTTCGCAAAAATTTTCTCCCCTGTGAGTGCAATAAGTGTTGCATTACTGGTACTGGGTATGCGCTTTGCTGGAGTGCATGATTTAGGTTGCCTATAGTCCCACAAGCTGACACATCTGGCTTGATAGGAGTCACAATGGCTGTTTCCCACCTGGCATGGTCGATTGGTTCTCTACCCCTTGTGCTATAAGTTTGTTTAGTTGTTTTTGTCTATTTTTGGTTTTAAGGCAAAGGGAACATGTCTGGCTTTGAGACTGATGGGAGCTATCCTTTGGGGCTAGGCTAAATGAGATTGGTCCCCTTGTACTTGCTAGGATCCCGTTGAATACATCCCGGAACTCTTGCAACAGGGCTCTCTTCCCAGTTGGCTGCAACGACGCTGTTGATTCCCTGTCACTCTGATTCCCAGGGTGTGCAAACCATTCAATACCCAGCAAGCTAGGATGATCACGGTCGATGATTGTTAGAGGCAGATTTCAGCATGATTTGTTAAATTTAACTAGGAAATGTCCAAGCCCACTACTGGGATCGGTTTCCCTGGTAGTCCTTTAATATCAGTTTCGTTGTTCCAGTTCTCTTTGGCTTCTGATGTCTTGACAGGCATCTGATAGGTCCAAGTATACCATTGAAAAGTATGATCGGAGTCTACTTCCATCTCAACAGGACTTCCCTTCAATGGTTCGACCTTACCCGGACCTTTACCAAAACCTTTTCACCTTTTCCTGGACCTTTACCCAGACGTGAGCTGCCTGGCATTTACGATGGTATCGTCTGGTACATCTCTTCTGTTGCTCGTCCATCAGTTTCTGCTGTCATGGTTCCACCTGCTTCCAGCTTGTCTCTCTTCATTCTGGGGAGGTGCATTGCTTGCACGTCTTTTAGCTATACTTCTTTTTGTTTCGGCGACCGCTTGCGAAGTGCCCCTGGTTTCACAAGCTCTTGCAGATGCATTAGGAATACCATTCCTTGAATGTGGGTGTTGCCTCACGCACTCGCAGCACACTGGAATTCCTGCCTGCCTTATTCTTTATATCCCGGACATTTTTTGTCCAAATGAAAGCCTATGTACATCTTCATTGATCGTCATCATTTCGCTCGGGGAGTCGAGATCTTCATAGTGGGCAGTCACTGTGGGCTGTTTCTGTTCCTCTTCCCTCTTTCTCTGGTTGATTCAGTGGATCTGGAGTGAGTTCATCGGCGCATAGTGAGCTGCAAGACTTTCTTGCTTGTTCCAGTGCTGGCTTCTTGCGATGGCCCGGCCACTGTAAATATTGGTCTGTTAAGCAGCTTGCTTTGGAAGAGTAGGTCTTTCAAGCAAGGACTACGCGGTCCCTCCATGCCTCATCCATGTTCTGGAACTTGCAGGCTCCTCCAATATTCCTCAGGGCTGCTACCGAAGTCTACCGATGCTCTCATCTTCCTTTTGGTCTCTTTTGTAAAACTTGTGCCTTTTGATCAGGTTGGAGACCACAGGCACATAATGGGCTCGGAGCATTCTGTTCAGCTCAGGCGATGCCATCTGCTTAATGTCTCTTGGTTTAGCTAGCACCTTAGCCATTTTAAAAATGGCTGGTCCACAGTGCGGGAGGAATACAGCCCTCTTCCTCTAGTCAGATATCTCCAGCTCGTTGCTTTCTAGAAACATTCGGAAGCGATCAATGTACGACTCCCAATCTTCCTTGGCTAGGTTGAATAGTGCTGGTGGCACATTGTTACCAGCCATTTCTGTTGCTCGGTTCTGGTTGCCACATTCTTCAGTTTTGCTCTTCTAGGACAATCCCATCCTCGTCGCCAGTGTTCTGTTTGGAAATAAGCTGCGTGAGACCGGGTTCTAACAAACAGCTCTTTATTCAAACAGTGAAGTAACTGGTAACAGAACATTGGCTCAAGCTGCATCAGCCCTTCTTATAGCGGCTTGCTCGTGGCTTGTGGCCAATGACAGTTGTTTGAGTGCTCCCCCCATTCGGTAGGCCAATTGGAATGGCTCTTACGTAACCAATCCAAGAATGGCCTTCTTGACCAATCAGATCGAGGTAGTTGGAGTCTATCAAGTTCTATACACTACACTTTAGATCCCATCACAGCAATATTTAAGGAATAGGAACTTTGCCCACCTTATCTGATCTGAAAGAACAGGTAGATGTTATTATGGGAAGATAGTCCTGTGGACAACCTGTCCCTGTTCCATTACTGATTCATATTGCCTGAACAACTTTAGCACTACTATTTTGTACTAATGATTTCCATTAATATGCAATTCTTCTGCTATGTTTCTTTCACATACATCAAATGGAAGCAAAAGGAAACAAAAGTATGCATCTAGCAATCCTGCTGCATATCATAAAAACAAGATTTCTTCAGAAAAAAAGAGATTACAACATTTGAGTTCTATTACTGCAAGGCGATATAAGTTAACTCACAAATCTGAATGTCAAAAGAGATTTCAGAGAGTATGTGTTGAGGTAATTCCCCATTAGGAGAATGAGCGCATACAGGGAGACGTATTTGAGAGAAGTGTTTGAATAATACATACACAGTACACAGATACACTGTACAGTAAATGTAGGTTTTTACTTCCAGAAAGTTTAAGCAAAGTTCAAAATAGGCAGTCCAAAGTCATTCACTGGTAAGATCAGTCAGTTTTTAGTCCAGGCATAATCCAATAACAAATTCCAGTGTCAAAAATAGTTCAGTATCAGACTGTCTATCCTGGTTTATATATTTCCAACCCAAATAGCTGTTAGGTGACTTATATTCCTAACAGTGTGTGTTACTGCAAATATTTTACAAATGAGAAATATACTTTCAAAATGTTGTCTATGAGGGATACAAATCTATGCAACTTGTTTTCCTGAAAGATGCCAATTGCACTTCAATGCCAAAGCTATTATTTAACTGAAAGGAAATATATCTATTTATTTATATCTACTGTATTTATATCTACATATTTATATCTACTGTTAACTGTAGAAATGAACAGCCTGGAATAACTGTACATTTGAAATTTTTACAGTGTTTCATTAAAGGCACAAATAAAACATACATAGCCAGTTTTCCTTAGTTCCTGTTTGACATAGTTTTTAGAATTGTTTATTTTTGCTTCTGTAATCAGATAAATTATAGCCTAAGATAGCAGCCTTGGTAGCCAACCAGGCATATGATCAGTGGGTGACAGCAAAGGATGAGAATTTCCTGTATCTTTTTGTTACAATCTAATCATCATCTAGATTTTTGCAGTCCAGTTCTGGAAGCCCAGCTAGAAGCCTGTTTTCAGGTCACATAGCAGTTATTTAAAGCAATTGAGACTGGCCTATTTTTTAAAAAAAGCTATGAAAGAGACGTTAGCCAAATCTATGTCTCCATTCACCCATGGCAAATCTAGGTCAACTGTGATTATATCTAGGTGAAATACTGCTAACCTTGTCTGAACTTTTCCTGAACTATCAGTGGATTTAACAGATAACAAGTAATCAGAGTAGGAAGGGACTTGTAGGTAATCTAGTCCAACCCCCCATTCAAGTGGGAGATCCTATACCATTTCTGACAAATGGCAGTCCAATCTCTTGTTGAAAGTCTCAAGTTGCTTCCTTTTTGTGGGAAAGGGGACTTTATTGAGACTAATTAATTATAGAAATGTTATTAGAATAATGGCAGATATAATTATCAGGAATGTATTTAGATGGTAGTTTAAGTCTCTTTAAAGTAAACTTTCAGTCACTGAAATAGACTGAAGTTGTGCAAAGAGCTTACAAACAACACTTTGCTAAGGAAAAGATCTTGAAAGTACAATTATCAGTGATACTTGCTTAAAACTTATCATTGATGCAGACAATTCATTATTCTAAATTCAGACAACATGAAAGATATGCAACTCAGTTCTGTTTTTTCCTTTTGTTGAGCACTATTTCTGCAATAAAATTTTGAATTCAATTTATATTTATGGTTAAATACTACAATTGAATATGACCTTCATTAGTATGTTATGAAGTATTTACATTGAGTTATTTTTCTAAAGTTTGGAAACTGATTTTGTGAGATTTGAGCAACATAATTTGATAATCACTGGAACTAGATTTTAAACTTTCTCGCTTTTGTCTGTTTGAGTAACAATTCTCTCTTGAATACAACATAGTTGTCAACAATATTCTAACTATGTTAACTTTTCTTTGGGACATAGACATATTTTCAACTCTGAAAATAGAGTGGTTTTCATTGCTCCTATTGAATATATGTCTGCATATAATCTGACATAGGATTATGGGGAACTCAAAATACAGAAATTTAACAAAACCTTGATCTGCTTTACAAAGTCTACCCTATTTAAAACAAACCCTAAACAAGTTGATATGTTAACATCTATTGAAAATTAATCCTCCATTGTCCTATAATATTCTTTTATAAATATTCATTTTCATCTGTAAAAGGGAAGTCAAGAAGAAAATTAGTATCTGTTTCTTATAAAAACATTTCTTTTAATAACTACCCATGAATGTTGTGTGCAAACTGCTGGGTGTTTGTTTGCTGTTGTTGTTTTTTTAGTAATCACTCTCAAAGGATCCTCAGAGCCTGAGGGAAAGTCTATTGCTGCACCTGCTCATGTCTTTGATTCTGTGTCACCAACAGTCCCCATGCCTTTAGGCTCTGCTTCTCCGAGTGTCAAAGTGGCACCTGGAAGCTCTTTGGTTAGAAAAGAGGCTGATAATTTTCACTACTTTTTTTCAAATGTTTTTCTTTAACAGGTTAATTCCCAAGAAACATCAGCCTCTTCTTGTTTATTTTTTATCTTACATGTTTTGCATTAGAATATTCTTATTAATATGTCTAATCTGCTTGAAAACAGAGGACAGGCAGATAGATATCAATATTGCTTTTTAGCCTCTGAATTTCACTTCATGTTATTTATCACTGACTGCTCACAAATATCAAAGCCCAGCTTGGATATTCACAGGGTTGAGGTGAAGAGGACACAAGTTGTATCATATTCATCATGATGACATACCATATACAGAACAAATTGTGATTTGCATAATCAGGCCCATAACAATATTTTGATACTGTCATGGCTTCTAGTGTATACTTACAACATTCAGCAGAACTTTCCAATGAATCTCAGATTCCACTCTAACT
This sequence comes from Laticauda laticaudata, assembly GCA_004320025.1. Taxonomy (NCBI): domain Eukaryota; kingdom Metazoa; phylum Chordata; class Lepidosauria; order Squamata; family Elapidae; genus Laticauda; species Laticauda laticaudata. The sequence continues at coordinate 46,382 of BHFT01014093.1, forward strand.
AAGAGTCTGTGTGCCAAGATACTAAAGGTATTTTCACAGGCAAATTACTTGAAAACTGTAACAACACTTTCTGTGTTTGGCAGACAATGTCAAGACTATAGACACATTTTACAAACAGCTATAACACAGTTTGATCACGGTAAATAATTTCTTCTGCTTTCAACAGCCCTTCATTTGTTTAATTTTCTATTTTCTAGGCTTATGTACTAAAGTACAAAAATAAATGAATATGGTTATAAAACATTACATGGTTCCACTTATGCATAAAGTATTTAAAAAGCACTTTCAGCAATCCAAATATAGCTTGGGGCTTCTTAATGTACCAGTATCTTTGAACACTGAAATGGAGTAGATTCTATTTAATTGAAATGTATTTAGAAATAAAATTACTTGTGAACATGAACAATGTATGGGAAGGAAGGGTATCTACACCACCTAATGATCTGTAAACCCTCAATTTCTGGTTTGGACAGCAGAAAAAAAAGGAGGAATTAATTTCTAGCTATTCCAGAAGTGACCATATAAATCAAAATCTGTATTCATTTTTCTGCCTAATTTTCTGCCTACTTCCTGCTTGTGCATGTGTTTAGTGAATTAATAAAAAACTTAGTAAATATTGCTATAAACAGAGACTGTATGGAAATTATTTATGTTTCCGAAAAACAAAAGAAAATTTTAAAAAATCATATTTTTATATCAACAAAATTGGGCAACTACATAAATCCAAAGGATATGGCAATAAGTAAAAGAAGGAATTTATAGTATTTCTAATTCAGTTTTGTTCTTGTTGTTTTGAGTTTGTAATTTTGTTTATATGCTTTTTTTTGTTTTATTGATTGCATTGCATTTTCTTGATTTATTGAGAGTCAGGTGGAATACAAGTTAATAAATTATTATTATTTTGGCTGGTTGTAGAGTTAGCAATGTGTTGGATTTGGCATTTTTGTCCACCGACCAAGTACTTACCATGTAATGCTTTATAAGGATGTAAGAGAGGCGGATATTATTATTTGAGTGTGTTAAAACTATCAGCACAGAATATAAGCTATTCCAGATAAAGCCACCTTTTGCAATTGATGGTGATTTTGTCAATGTTGGTGTATTCAAGTGATGCCATTGAAAGATTGTGTATCTTGCAAAATACTCCATCCTGTGACCATTTGTAAATCTTGATATATGTCTGAATATAACAGTAGGCAAGGACTTAGGTTGATTGTAACAACTATCAAATGCATTTACTAAAGATCAGAGAAGCTAATGGGGAATATATGTAAAAATAGTCAAAATTTGTCAAGGTTAATCCATTAATCCTTACAGTAGGTCATCTGAACTACCAGAAATGATGGAGATTTTGTATGGCACTGGCCTGATGTTTTTGACTGTTTGTGGCTGTTTGTAGTAAACATGAAATCAAACATAAGATCTCAGTTCAAAGAACAAAATAAATTTAAGTAATGCAGTAAAAATTGTATTAGGAAATGGAGGTACAAGTGTCTGGTAAACAAATATGAAAGTACTGTAAATTCCAAACTCTTCCTCAGATTGAAGATAAACCATGAAATATTTCAAACCAAAAAGAAAACAAGTCCAGTTTTTGTGACTCAGCTTCCAGTCTTCTCGAGTATGTATATTTATCTGCACTGGAAAAGTCACTTTTATTCTACTCTTTACCAGATGATGACCTATTTCCAAGCTGAATGTAAATCCAGAACTACACCTTTTGTGTTGCATCCAGAGATATTCTGGCTTCCTCAAGTACATTGTAAGTAAAATATTGTAAAGTTTTCAGATGGACCAGAACCTAATCTGGTTAAAGTATTCTATCTTGTAATAGTTTTCTTGTATTGTGAAATTTATGGAAAAAGGGTATATTGCCAAAAACTATACAGTAGCATACATAAAAGAAGACATATCTGTCTGTTCTAGTCATATGCACTATATTTGCAAATCATAACCATATAGTTGATAGTGTTTTGCCCCACTACATCCCATTTACAAGCAAAGAGAAGTGTCTTGGATTTTTTTTTTAAATCATTTCTACAAAATATCATTTGTACTTCTACAAAATAAATAAATGAAATTTTATAATACTCAATATTTGATTTTCAATTATTTTGTGATGGAAATATGCTAATTTTCAAAATTGCTTCATGTTATGTGGATATGGCTTTTGGAGATAGGGCAAAACTATGGAAGCAAGATAATCGTCAGATAAAAGGTGGGTTATCCTGCAGCAGGAAAGTGGGTGAAGAAAGAGATTCAAAGAAACTCCCCCACCTAGTTTTTGGATTATAGTGGCCATAGGAGGAAAAAAAAAGTATATTCAGATTTGCAAGATTCTGTTAATAAAACCTTACAATAAAGTAAAATTAGTTCTTCTGGTCATGTTTCCTGTCTGGTCTACCTGATAAGATGACCTATCTGAAAAGAAACTCTGAAGACAGAACACCTCTAAGCATTTTGAACAAAACTTTTTGCTATATGATTGAAATAAATCATTTACTTTTGCAAGTAAAATATTGGTTGAAAATCCAAGAATTGGACCCAATTTTATTGTACCAAACTCTATGTGGCCCTACAAGTTATAAACTTGATGGCACAAAATCAAAGCAGCTTAGTTTGTTTGAAGAATATTTTGAAGATAACATTCTGGCAAACTAAATATTACCAAATCTGATTCAAGCTGGAGGCTAAAACATATGAAGAATGGTTGCAGGAACTGCTCATGGCTAGTCTTGTGAAGAGAAGGACTAGAGGAGACATGATAGAAGTGTTCCAATATCTCTAGGGCTGCCACAAAGAAGAAGGGGGTCAATCTATGATGTTCTGAAGTATGTTTGTGTATGTGTGTTTCCCCATCATTTGTAGTATCAGAAAGTTAGTATCTATGAGTTCTAGATTAGTATCTATGATGGAGCTGATGTAGTTTCCATACTTTTGTTTTTAAATTTTTAGTCCCATAGAATAATTGATGCCCAGAATCTTTATTTTTGTGTACTTTCAACATTTGCCTAATCCCAGGGGTGTGATTCAATTGGTGTAGCAACCAGTTTGGCGAGCACACATTCACATGTCAAACGCGCACTTCGCACATGCACAGAGGGTTTGCTACCAACCTTCTCCTGCAATCCTGCAATCTCCCTATGTGTTAAACAGCTGACACGTGGCAATGTACCGTGTCGTGCAAAGATGAGCTTGAAAACCAGGAAAAAAAAGATCTGGCCCATGGAGATGCCTTGGAAATAGTGAAGGACCAGTGATGCCTGTTAGGAATATAAGTCACCAAACAGATATTTGGGTTAGAAATATATAAACCAGGATAGACATTTTAATACTGTCTCTTTAAGGGAATGCAAGAGCACGCAATTGGGTGTGGTTTCTCAAACGGCCATAAGATGGAGCCAGAAACCTGGATTGTTTAGTCTTAGTCTGAGTCTCAGAAGAGAGTTTATCTTTATTTTCTTCTGTTGGAAAGTATTGCAGCTGCTCCATTTTTCCTGATTGACTGATATTACTGGATTTAATGTAAGTCTGATACTTAACCGTTTTTGACACTGGACTTTGATATTTGGATTTTCCCTGAATTGAAAACTGACTGATTTAGTTGTGAATGATTTTGGACTGCCTATTTTGGACTTTGCTTAAACCTTTCTGGAAGTAAAAACCTACATTTACTGTACAGTGTATCTGTGTACTGTGTGTGTATTATTCAAACACTATTCTCTATACGTCTCCCTGTATACGCTCATTCTCGTAATGGGGAATTACCTCAACAGTGCCTCTGCCAGCAAAAACTGAGCTCGGAAGGGCCCTCCTGAACTCTATTTCCACAGGCAGGGAAAAAGCCATTGCAGGGAAAAATGGAGCTTGGGAGCCCGTTTTTGCTGGCAGAGTGATGTCAAACTGGCTATACTGCCACGGCTCTTCTGAGGTCATCCACAAATCTGATACAGCCCTCAGTGAAATCAAGTTTAAAACCCCTGGTTTCAGTGATAGAAAAATGGAGGGATGCAACATTTTTACATCATTGCTATTGTTTATCATACTTTGTAAATTATATATTTGTATATTAAAAAGGCAATTACCCATACTGACAAAGCTTATTTTTCCAAAAAATATGAATTCCAAGGTATAATTTGTCTGACAATACCATTCAATACCATTCACTCATTGTAAAAAACAAACAAACCCTGTACAATGCCAAAAATTGTCTGCCTCATCTCAGAGAAAGCATACTCAGAGCACATCATTAAAAATATTAATTATAAATTGCATCATAGAAACTACCATTTCTGTACCACCCTGAATATATATTGTTCTTTAATCAGAATCCTAACAACAATAGATTAGTTCCTTTTGTACATTAGAGTTATCAGTGAAAGAAACAAGAAAAGCTAGGACCATTCATTTAGATGCAAGTTCCAAAAGTAACATGGCTCTATGGGAGGTGGGGGAAGAGTTTTAACCTGGTGCTTTTATGAGATACACTTGAAGAGCTAGACTAAATTGGTCATGCCAAAATGATCCTGGCAATGATTAAAGAAACAGTAACATTCATCTTATCAAGACATAGCTTTCTAAAATTGCAGGCTGGTACGATAGCCCAAAGCAAAGTGAGCCAAGGGCACCTTGCCTGGTGGAACCTAAGGTTGTAAAAGCATATATTTATCTGGTTGAGTTGCATGGCCTAAAGCCTCCAAAAGTTAAAATGTTCTGGAAAAAAGAAAAGATAAATTAATGTACCACAACCATTTTCTGTGGGGCAACAGATGATTTCATCATAGACTTAGATAGGGAACTTGAATAATAGCAATGAATTTCTTTAAAATTAGATGCTGTTATAACCATTAATGTAGCAATACTAAATTTTGCCCCAAAGTTGTATCAGTAAATAGCTGATGTTGAATCTTCTTAAATCATATACTGGATGAAAGATACTGAATGGTTAGATTATTATAAATTACATAAATATCATGTTTATTCCATTTTTTTAAAAAAAAATTATATATGTGTGTGTGTTTGTGTGGGAAGTGAGGGGAAAAACTATGTTATGACAAATAGCAAATATTTGCTGTAGCACAGAAAGTTAAGGCCTCATTATATCCACGGGGGGAAAAAATGAATGAAAAGAGATCATTATTGTTCACTAGTCTCAGTAGGGACCTTGTCTATTAACCGTTATAAACCGCTATTATGTGTCCAGTTTAAAATCTCCCATGTGCTGTGATATATAAATGGAATAGCATTAGAGCTGGCTATATGAATGTAATCGGTTGGTTCAAAGCAACAAAATATTGTATTACAATGTTTAATAGTGTATGCAAGCGTCATAAACTTTAAGGATGAATGTTTTGAAATTTGGTTATTTATTTACTGTATAATAATGAAAGAACGATAATAAACAGAAGACTGACTGACCTACAGTTAGGAATTAATTCACATGTCAAACAAAACTACGTTTTGGAATGGAAGTATTGAACACACCTTTGTGACTGGTCTTTTCCTATGCCCAGGTAAAAATATTTTTTTGTGGTGCTGAACTGAAAAGCTACTATGACAACAAGAAATATGATCAGAAATATATCAGTTGCAACAAATAGTTTATTAGATAACTTGTGTCTAATGTGATTGTAGTGAATAAGTTTGAGGAAATCATGCCTAGCTTTAGGATACAGAAGATACAAAAAAACTGATCATGGAGTTTGCTATGTCTTACTTTAGGAATATCTATAACAAAAGGAATAGGAGGTATATAGAACTTCAGGATTGCAACTTTTCACGAAATCAGGATTTCACCGCATTGGTATAGAATAGAACTTGGAAGATTTTTTTGTCCAACTCATTACTTGGTCAGGAATTCTCAGGAACCAGCAGAATTTTCTTTCCATGTACAGACAAAGATGTTGGGCGGTCTTACTTTGCCATAGATGCCTGATCCATGTGTTTAACACTTGCTATTGGCCTTTTTCAAATCTTGTTTGTCAAATGATTTGGAGACATGTTCTGCATTTTTGTTTATATTTAAAGTTACAAATAAACATTGAGTAGGTTTATAGGTAGGGAGGCAGGAAAGAGAGAATAAGATATTTATTCTGATTTTATTATCTAGCTAGCTAGCTATCCATTTCTATCTGAATTTTATTGTATTGTTTTGATAAATAACTCAAGGCACTGAACATACTTAATACTTCTTTGTCCCAGCTTTCCCAGAACAAGTGAGATGGATTGGCCAAGAAAGTAATTTGGGATAAATTCATCCAGCTGGCTTTCAAAGCTAAAATGGGATTGGAACACACAGTCTCCTGGTTTTTAGTTGGTGCCTTAACCATTGGATGAAACTGCCTCTTCAGCTTTAAATTGTAGTATTTGTCTATATGGTTTTGAAATTTAAACATTTCATGAAGCATCTGTCAAATATATTAATGTTTTTATCAAATCTGCCTAAATAAACCTGTCAGTGCACATGGCGTGAAAATTCCCTTTCTCTGCTGACCAAATGAAGAAATATAAGTGTTTGTCCTTGATTAACATTCACAGAAAACCAACCAACTTAAAAGTGCCACCTTGTGTCAGCACTTTTTGTGTAATCATGCATTTCTGTGTAACAGCAATTCCATTTAATGAGAAGCCCTTCAAAATAAACTGGTGTTCTTTTGGAAGCTATGGGTTATTGCTGAAGGTAGTAATTTCTGAGAATCAAAGTACACAAGGAAGTTGAAGAAGAAATGAATGTGAACGTAAGCATGTTTGTCAGTTTTGATGCTACTTAATAATGCATTTATTATTAGAACACTACATACTGTTAATGCATTCAGGGTTACACAAAAGGTTCAGGACCTAAAATTTATTACTATAAACAAAGGAAATATTTGGCCTCTTTCTGAGAATTGCAATCGGCTGAGTATGTCTCGAGTTGTTCTGCATTTTTTTCATTTCGTTTATTTGTAATGTTGTGCTTGAATTGATGAAGAAGCTGAGTCTCTGTAAATAAAATAAATGGAAAACAAATACTGCAAGATTCAACTAGAAATAGCACATTATCTTCATCTTTCCCAGCTATATTTGTCTGCCAGAGCTATTGTTTTGTTTTTCTTTTAAGACAAGCATCAACCAGTATAATTTCTTCTTTTCCAGAGATAGAAATTTATTATATTTTAACACAATAAAAAGTAAGGAGACAAAGAGCAAATCCCAACAAGTTTTATATCAGTTCTTTGTAGAACAATCAATGACTTTCACAGTTCCCATCTAGATCTTTTCTGAGTTATTTTATTTGGTTTTAGATAAAGCTAATTATAGTAGGTATCTAATTGGTATGCATTTTACTAAAGGCAATCCTTGCAATTGCGTAATATATCTTTTAATAACAAATAGTACATGTTCAAGTTACAATTTTATATAAATCTCAGCATTTATCCTAATTTAGCACTGAGTTAAAAAAAAAAAAAGTAAGATCTTTAGCATACTGTTCTGATCCCAAATGCAATGATTCTATTCAAAAATAATTGAAAATAAAGAAAATAAAAGAGGAACCTTTTTTGTTTTTTGCCCTGTATGATATGGGAGATATAGGATTACGTTTGATCCCTGCATAGGAGAATTACGTTTGATCCCTGCATAGGAGAACTTTGCAATCTTGGCCTCTCTCCAGAATATTTAGGCAATTAGCCCAGAAGAAGGCCAAATCAATAGTAAAAGTGAGAATCAGGGACATTGATCACCAAAATGTTCCCTTGAATTCTATCACCAAACATTAGATGGTTGCAAACAGTGGTGGGGTTCAATTTGTTTTACTACTGGTTCTGTGGGCCTGGCTTGGTGGGCATGGCAGGGGAAGAATACTGTAAAATCTCCACCTCTGTTTCAGAAGTTGTGGGTGCTCTATTACTGGAGGTTTTGAAGAAGAGATTAGACAGATATTTGTTCAGAATGGTTTAGGGTCTCCTGTTTGTGCAGGGTGTTGGACTAGGAAGACCTCCTAGATTGCTTCCAACTCTGTTATTCTATTATTCTCTGCTGATCCAGGCAATGACTAATCTGGTATAGGTTTCTATAAATTACTCTTGCCATATTGTTTATGAGAGAAATATTTTTTCCTGGCTCTTCTTATGAGATTTGTCCAGTATGTTTAAGTTCTGACCTAGGTCTCATTTTCCTCAGAGGATACAGTCCACAACCAAGATAGTGCCTCACTAAAGGTTTGGTTATTATTATGATTCATTACACAGTCATCCAGATGTTTATATTGGACATGGAAAATAAGAGTTTTATTATTATTATTATTATTATTATTATTATTATTATTATTATTATTATTATTATTATTATTTCTTTTTTTAAAGTATTTAAGAGCTGTAGCTGTATATTCATAAAGTATTCAGACCCCTTTCAGTTTTGTCAATTTTGTTATGCTGCAGTCTGATTCTACAATTGTTGAAATTCATTTTTCTTAATAACCTACACTTAGTACCCCATAATGACAGTGTGAAAACTAAATTTTAGAAATGTTAGTAAAATTATTCAAAAGAAAAAACTGAAATATCACATTGACATAAGTATTCAGATCCTTTGCTGCAACACTTGAAATTTAGCTCTGGTGTCTCCCATTTCTCTTGATTGTTGCTGACATGTTTCTATGCCTTGACTAGTGTCCACCTGTGGTGTATTAAATTGATTGGACTTGATTTGGAAACACCTCTCTATAGAAGATCTCACAGCTGACAATGCCTATGTAGCAGAGCAAAAGCAATGAAGTCAAAGGTACTGCCTGCAGAACTCAGAGACAGATTATTGCATGAAACAGATCTGGGAAATGCTACAATAAAATTCCTGCCGCACTGAAAATTCCTAAGAGCATAGGGGTTTCCATAATTCTCAGATGGAAGAAGTTTGTCACAACCAGGACTCTTCCAAGACCTGGTCACCCAGTCAAATAATTGGAGGAAAAGAACCTTAGTAAAAGAGTGGCCAAGAACCTGATAGTCACTCTCACCAAGCGCCAGAAATCCTGTGGGAAATGGGACAGAGTTCCAGAAGGACAACCATCACTGCAGTCCTCCATTGATCTAGGCTTTGTGGCTAGATGAAAACCTCTCCTCAATGTAAAACACATGAAAGCCTGCTTGGAGTTTGTAAAAACAGCACCTGAAAGACTCTCAGACTGTGATACTCTGTGACAAGATTCTCTGGTCTGATGAAATCAAGATTGAACTGTTTTATCTCAATTCTAAACATAATGTCTGGAGCAAACCAGTCACTATTCATCACTCCCCTAATACTATCCCAACAGTGAAGCATGGTGGTGGGGGTGTTTTTCATCAGTGGGATGGAAGACTGGCCAGGATTGAGGGCAAGCTGAAGGGAGAAAAGTGCAGAGTTATCCTCAGTGAAAACCTGTTCCATTCAGGGCTTCAAACTGGGCCAAAGGTTCACTTTCCAACATGACAACACAGCCAAGATAACACAGGAATAGATTAGGGACAACTCTGTGAATGTCCTAGAGTGGCCCAGTCAGAGCCCTGCTTGACCCTATTGAATATATCTGGAGGAATCTCAAAGTAATTGTCCACTGATAGTTGCTATCCAATATGACTGAGCTTGAGAGGATTTGCAAGGAAGAATATCAGAAATTCCCCAATCCAGGTGTGTAAAGCTTCTTGCATCATATCCAAAAGACTAGAGGCTATAATTGCTGCCAAAGGTGCTTCAACGAAGTATTATATGAATGGTCTGAATACTTATGCCAATGTGATATTTCAGGTTTTAAAAAAAAATTTACAGAAATTTCTAAAAATTTATTTTCACTTTGTCATTATGTATTACAGAGTGTAGATTAATTTTTTTTAAAAGAATTTAAACTACGAATCATAACATATGAAGCAAAACAAAACTGACAAAAGTGAAAGAGGCCTGAATACTTTCTGAATGTACTGTAATATATCTGGAATGGAAAATAGATTAATTACTTGGTATATCACAAACGTTAGGTGAACATAAAGTATTTAAAGGACAGCTTGTGTTTAACATACCTGTCAAGGTATTACCTTGAAACTATAGTTGGTTGATCAGAATTTTAGCTGGCATTTTTTTAAAAAAAATTGGGCTTAAATATTATCATTTAATGAGACATCAAGAATTAATTTGCATAATCCTCAAGCAAAATATTGTTCTACACTGAAAAGAGCCATCAGTATTCCTTTTTCGCAGCTTGTATTAATTCAGCTTCAAAAAGAGGATGTTTATGACACCTAGATAAGAAAATACAAATACAGTTGTTAATCGCTGTGTAATTACAGAAAGCCTTTCCTTAAAGTCATGGCATAAATAGCTCATGTGTATTTAATTCACATTCAATTGTTAGTTTATATATTCCTTGTTTGACCTTTGTAAAGGAAAGTTACAATGTTATTCTAGTACAAATGTATAAAGGAATATGTCATCTGAGATCTAAAAAACCTGATACTGATCAATATCTGACTTATTCATTGGCCTTTTAATTCTTGCTATTCAGGAAAGGAGGTAAAATTAAAGAAAGGAAATGGCAAGTCACATTTTTTTGGAAATTTTCAGGAAGATCATTTTTCCTAATTATCAGTAGAAGTTTGTCTTTATAGGTTGACTTTATAGTTCATATTCATACTGGAACTAGACCTTTTTCACCTTTTTCTTGGGAATATTAAAAAAGAAAAGGATGGAAAAGGCCATGTTATTTTCTCTCATGGAATAAAGTATATCCCAAATGCAAGAACCAGGATTTGCTTCGGCATTACTGTTTGACTGATATTTGGCTAGCACCATTTTACTTAGTGTAGGAATAGAATGTACTTTAACTATTATGATTCAATAATTTTACAGGTTTTTAAACATTTGCAGGGCAGGTTTTTTTAAAAAATGAGATCTGCAGACATCCAGGCAGAAAGTTCCATGAAATGTGGAATAAATAAACTACACTTAATTTTTTTACCTGAGTACAATCTATAATTTTGGAGCCAACAGCCTGTCAAAGCACTAGGCAATTTTTTTTCTTTATAATAGTTATGGTACTTTGGTATGATAAAATTGTGCTGTAGCATTAATACTTTTTTTTAAATAAGAAAAAAAAATTCGTTAAATTAATAGCTAATTATTGTATCTAGATTAAGGACATGTTACAGCAGGAAGGAAATAAATTAAAGAAGTATTAATTAAAGAGGTGCTAATGATGTTGAGAGAACCACAAACAAGGGCTGCTTTACATCACACCCAAGGCATTATTTTTTTTAAAAAAATCTTATTTAGGAAGGACAAATTAACCAGGATTAAATTAAACAAGGTTAAATAAGGCAAAATGTGAAAGGTCTTTAGGAATCGTACACATGAGCAAATACATGGAGAAAAGATGTGTATATATTTCTATCTCCTATTCCTCTCTCTTTGTATCAGTTGGACATTTTTGCCATGCCTTTACAAAGACTGCACTATAGATATTATCCCACATTAGATTATTGTAGTATAAAAGGTTCTCTAGATAGGAAAACAATAAATGGATATCCTACAGAAGGGTCACAGCATTTTCTGAGAATGCTTCCATTAAATCTGAGTGAACAATGTATAGCCATTGCACAGTGAACAACTCATCTGGAAGGAGCATCAGTTAATAATCTTAATGTGTTATTTCTATGTGATCATATTTTTAAATACAAACCATTAAACCATCTTTTAAAAATAAAATGTAATATACAGATTTTTCACCATTGACTGAATGTACTTCAGAAATTGAATGACAAGAGTGTTATTTGCAACCTTACTCTCAAATAAAATATTGATGCTCAGGGGAGAAGTATTGATATCCATATGCGCAAGAGAGGTGCTGAGTCAGATAGCAGTGTATTCAAATAGTATTGATTAAATCTTCTTAAGCAACTCACAAAGCATGAAGCAGAAGTAATTTGTGAAGGAAATCTTTTAGTTTTTGAAAATATATTAAATGGCATTAGCTCTACTGGAGAATGGTTCTAGATTGTTAATAACTTCATACATATTCATGGTATATTTGATTCCAAATATAGTGATGCACAAGCTCTTTTAAGTTTTAATCAGAAATGACTTAATTATCACCTTTCTTGATGAAATGCATAAAGTCTCAATGTAATTTCTTGGCAGGAATGGAAAGGTGATTTGCCATTACAGTTTTCAAGAGCTTTTCCCCAAACTTTTCAAGCAACCCTATAATCTTGGCATTTACTAGTGAGTTATTCCAAGTAATAACCAATTTTTTTAAAGGTCTTGCTTAAATTTTTTTTCAAATCAGCAAGGATTGATCTGGATGTCTGTTCTCAAAAATCCTGTGTGTTTTTTACATTTTCATAATTTTGGTGTATGTATATGTGCAGATATATACTTCAGCCTTACTAGGAAGAACAAATAAAATATTCTTAGTAAGTTTGTAGACAAGGACTCTAAGTTAAATGATGGGTTATAGTAGAAAGTTTACTGTAAAGAGAATATACAGCTTAAAAATGAGAAGATGGACTAAGCATAACTGTTGAGGTAATTCCCCATTAGGAGAATGAGCGCATACAGGAAGACTTATAGAGAATAGTGGTGGAATAATACACACACAGTACACAGATACACTGTACAGTTAATGAAGGTTTTTACTTCCAGAAAGGTTTAAGCAA
>BHFT01014094.1:0-29358 GCA_004320025.1 Laticauda laticaudata
AACGGATGGCAAGCTTTTTTGTCCGTTTTACATCCTCTTTGCATCCGTTGGTGCAGTGTGACATGGGCTTTACTTAGAATTCTATACTGCCTCACAGTGCCTTTACAGCCCCCAACAATCTGGCTCCTCATTTTATCCACCTCAGATGGATGGAAGGCTGAGACAACCTTAAGCCTGGTGAGATTTGAATTGCCAAATTGCAGGCAGCCGGCAGGCAGCAGAAGTAGCCTCCAGTACTACACTCTAGTACTGGAGTGGTACATACCACCACAGTGGTTCATGGCACCACTGTGGCTCACAACAAGAGAAGACACCCACTTGGTTCAAAAATCAAACGGAGTGTTCTGACCAAGGCTTATTGAGGTACTAACAAAAACACGTCCCAAAATCTTTTTTCTTTATTTCAACGGCTGTGAATTTTAGTCCTTCACAGCCCTTAATGAATCTCAAATAGTTTGTAAAGGGTCCCATGGAAGCCTACCAAAGTCCTTCAGGATACGTCTGATAAACATGCACCTTTATCTTCCTTGAAATGCTGCCAATGACTACATTTCCAATTAGTTATACAAGGCTAAACAGAGCACAAATTCAACACAGAGCTTCAGGTTTCAAACCGACCAGTACAAAGTTGCTCCCTGCAAAGGTTCCTATCCCTTTGCTCCTCCTTTATGTCTTATGGGAGGGGCAATAACCTCCAAGCGTTACTTCCAAGTCGCCCCTTTTGTCTTAACTGTTCTTGCCTTCTGGCAGCTCTGTGCATACACACACTGGGAACAGGCTCCCCCTGTTCCTCTTTCTTGCTGTTGTGAGATTCTGCTGTTGTCAGTCAGCATATAACTCCCAGGTGGCCCTGGCCCCATCTCTGTATTGGATGCAGCATCCTCCCCAGAAACCTGGACTGATCCCTGTTCTTCCCCACTGTGATGACCCAGGGTGGGGATACAAAACAAACAGTCACAAAAACCCAGCGAAGCCCCTTTTATTCCTTCACTTTGCTTCCAAGCTCCAAATATCTTTGATGGAAGACAAAAAACTCCCACACAAACAGTTACAAGAAGGAGGGAAAAAAACAACACAAACCAAGCAAAATAAGGGCTGGAGGATATCCACAGATAACAGAATACACACTGGGAAGGACGCCAAACTCAGATAGGAACCATCAACTAGAGATATTTCCATGCTTTGTTTCCAGTCTTCACCCGTACGCAGGTCCGTATTCTTATTCAGTTGTCATAGCTGCAGCCCCTGAAGAGGATCCCTCTGCTTCCAAGTAGACCATGTCTCTCCCTTATCCTCTCCTCCCTGAGTGCCCTAGGATGGAGAGGGGATGGGCCTGGGTCCTCCTCTGACTGCCCAGCCAGCCTCTGCCCTTACCCAGCCTCCTCCAGAACCTCTGGAGCCATACTTCCACTCCCTGTGGGCTGTTCCTCCTCTCCCTCAGAGTCAGTCTCCAACAGGGGCATGGCACCCACAGTCTAACTCTGCTGCTGTTTCCACAGGCTGCTGGTGGGCCACAACACGGAGTCTAATAGCACCTTTGCAAGTTGACGTATTTTATCAAAAAGCATCGCAATGTGGAGCCGTATAAATCTTTTACAGGTGGTCCTCGACTTACGACCAAAATTGAGCCCAAAATTTATGTTGCTAAGGGAGACATTTGGTTACTGAGTTTTGCCCCATTTTATGGCCTTTGTTGCTACAGTTGTTAATTGAATCCCCACAGTTGTTAAATTAGTAACAAGGTTGTTTAGTGAATCTGGCTTCCCCATTGACTTTGCTTACCAGAAGGTTGCAAAAGGGGATCACATCACCTCGGGACATTGTGACCATCATAGATGCGAACCAGTTGCCAAAGGTCTGAATTTTGATCGCGTGCCCATGGGGATGCTGCAATGGTTGTAAGAGTGAAAAATGGTGGAAAAAAACCCACTTTTTTCAGTGCACACCAGAACAACTAGACACAAGGACAGTTTTTCCCTGAAGGCCATCACTCCGCTAAACAAATATTTCCTTCAACACTATCCAACTATTTAAAAAGTCTGCATTACTATTACTATTAATCTTCCCATCACTCCTTTTCGCCCATCCCTCCCACTTGTGATTGTAGGACTGTAACTTTGTCGCTTGTATCCTAACGATTTATATTGACTGTTTCCTAGTATGATTGATTGCTTATTATACCCTATGACTATCATTAAGTGTCATACCTGAAGATTCTCGACTCCTGATGAATGTATCTTTTCTTTTATGTATACTGAGAGTATTTACACCAAGACAAATTCCTTGTGTGTCAAATCACACATGGCCAATAAAGTATTCTAAGGTTGTAAGTTTGAAAAAACATCTGTAAGTCACTTTTTTCATAACTTCGGACACTAAATGAGCCGTCATAAGTGGACAACTACCTGTATATTCATGGGTGAAAAGTGTACCGAACCGTTCACGGTCCTGATCATCTCTGGATGGCGACTGGGGGTGTGGGGGGGAGGCTGGGGAGGAGGGGCAGTTATCTTTTTCACTCTGTTTGTATACAACAAAACCTGTCAGTCCTGCCAACTGAGCCATTAGTGACAGGTATGTGATCTGAGAAGGAAGTGAGGATTATCAGTGCAGCCTGGGACGGTATCTTGGGCTGAACTTAGCACTGAGGTGACCCACGTCGCCCAGAACAGTTTCTGATTACACGTCCCAGGGCCTAAATATATCGCCTGTATAAAAATATCCCCCGGGGGGAGGCTGTTGCAAAATAGCATTTGTGGAAGCCAGGTTATTTATAATAGTCCAGGGCCCAGAGAAACTTGTCTTTGGCAGAGTTATTCTGAGAACAGGCCACTGACCTCTAAAAGCTGCCACCATTTCTCCGTTGCCTTCTTGGTGGAGTTTGTAAACCTGAAACAAATGGAGTTCTGATCCCAGACTACCGGTCAGACTTTTTTTTTTAAAAAAGTGTTATGGTAATCATTATCATCACCATCTTCTTTTAACGTCCCCATAATTCCTTGCAAGGTGGAGTCTGGGCTTTTCAAGTTGTAGCAACGTTTCGGCAGAATCTCATCTGCCATCATCAGGGTTCTGTATTGAGTTCGTCTGTGTGTCATCATCATCAGACTCACACACGAATTCTGAGATTCTCCGAAACGTTGCTACAACTTGAAAAGCACAACTACAATGACGCGGGAATAATAGCCGAAGGAAGGCTGAACAGCATACATGTAAGTACCGCGCGAAAACTTAAACACACACACACACCACACACAGCTCACACACATATATATATATATATATTTCTGAAGTTTTTGGTAGGCAGGAGGTATCATCTCGTTTATTCACTGCCTGTCCACCACATACATCGGACAAACTAACGAAGAATAAGTGCACGCATTGAAGAACACAAGACTCAATCAAAAAAGAAAAACTGACCTCTTCCCTGGTCCAACACCTCAAAGCCACAGGACATGAAATTGACTTTTCATTCATTCATTCATTCATTCATTCATTCATTCATTCATTCATTCATTCATTCATTCATACGACATTTCAATGAAGTCTCATTCATCATCTTCAGGCTTATGTCTTCAGCTTTGTGCTTCTCCGAGTAACGTCACCGAGATACTTCCAATTTTACGCGGGAGTAAACCCGAATAACCAAAGATCCACATACAAATACCCATGAAAACCTCAGAAAACACACACATATATTCCCATTGAGCCCAGAGAAAGAAATATCTGCCTCTACCTAGGATCAAACTCGCATTCTCCTGATTGTAAGGCAAGAGCTCCATGTCTAGGCCACCACACCACTCCTTTAAATATTATGGTAGTGAAAAGACTAAATCTAACAGCATGAGTGTCATGATAAAGCATGATAATAGAATTATGCTGAATATTATTCTGTGAGATTTGGATATATCTCAGATTGGTTTCTCGACAGGTGTATTCTGATTGTGGATGGGGTGATTTATTTGCAAGTTGACCATAGCGATTGTTCCATGGCGAGTTGGCTGCAGTGGGTTCTCAGAGATCCCTTTCCAAGTTAGATGAGTATATTGGTCCTTTTTCCTCCCTCTTTCAGCCACAAAATGGTCCCCTAACCCTAATTTCCCACTGACATATGGCTATCATTGGAGCCAGAATATCTATTGCTAAGCAAGACAGTTGTTAAGCGTGTTGAGGCCAATTTTACAACCTTTATGCTATGCTTGTTAAGTGAATCACTGCAGTTATTGCTAGAACAATACAGTCACTTCAGCTAATCAGGCTTTCCACCATTGACTTGACTTGCCGGAAACTGGCTGGGAAAATAATGACAACACAAAATGGAGATGCTGCAACCATTATAAATACATGTTACCAAGCTCCCTAATTTTGATCACGTGACCAGAGGTGGAATTCAGCAGGTTTTGACCAGTTCTGGACAACTGCTAGTGGAAATTTTGAATCGTTCAGAGAATCGGCAAATCCCACTTCTGACTGGCCCCACCAAGCCCATCTATTCTCTGCCTCCTGAGTCCCAGCTGATCAGATGGGTCTTCTTTTCTTGCCCGGCACAAGAGAACGGAGCTGGAAAGCAGGTTAGTGGGGTGGAGAGGGAATGGGATTTTGCAGTACCCTTTTCCCAGGAGTGCAGAGAAAATGGAGATTTTACAGTATCCTTCCCCTGCCATGCCCACCAAGCCATGCCACACCCACAGAACTGGTAGTAAAAAATTTCGAATCCCACCACTGCCATGCAGTAGCTGTCTTCAACTGCTTAAACATGTATTTTCCTGGGACATGAAGCCTCTTTATTTTTAAGACTGATTTTACAATATTTTTTTTTTAGTTGCCCCAAACGATGGGAGGTTCACAAAAAACAGGTGGAAAATGAAATGCTTTTCCAACTGAAAATATCAGGGACGTCGTTCCCTACCATCAGAGTTTGATAAAATGAAAGAAAATACGATTTTATTTATTTGGTGGGTCGGTGGGTTGATTTACAAGTACTCCTCGACTTACAACAGTTCATTGAGTGACCGTGCGAAGTTACAACGGCATCGAAAACAGTGGCTTATGACCAGTAGTAGTTTGGAGAACCAGCAAATACCACCTCTGACTGGCCCTACCAACCCCATCTATTCTCTGCCTCCCGAGTCCCAGCTGATCGGTTGGGTCTTCTTTGGTTGCCCTGCACAGGAAAATGGAGCTGGAAAGCAGGTTAATGGGGTGGGGAGGGAATGGGGATTTTGCAGGATCCTTCCCCTGTCACGCCCACAAAGCCACGTCCACCAAGCCACACCCACAGAATCGGTAGTCAAAATTTTTGAATCCCACCACTGCACACAATCACGGGGAGGCCGCAACAGTTGAAAATGCGGTTGTAATTTTTTTCATCATCCTAAATTTGAATGGCCATTAAACAAACAGTTGTAAGACAAAGATTACCTGTAGATACCTTTATTACTCAAGGTGTCTTAGCTGAATCTTTTTCCATGATTTCTCAAAAAAAAATTATCTCATTCCCCTTTTCTTGCTTTTTTCTTATTGGAACCTCTGTATTGTCCATCGCTTCAATGATTTAACATTCTTTGACGATTGTGAAAGCTTGTTGTGAAAAAAACTACTCAAATCTTTTCTGCCCTCTTTGAAATCTTAAGAATAGTGTTTTTTTTAAAAAAATCTGCTTCAGTTCTCATGTCTTTTATCTCCCCTCATAGTTCCTCTGGTAACATAAGTTAGGAATACTAAATCTGACTGCATCTGCTCCAAGCCATATCTGGCCAGCACACCTGCTCTCTTCAGTTTCCCCAACTTTAACCTGTCTTTTGGATTTCAATAGTGTTGACATCTTGATTTAAGACATCGCCACTTCGTGGACTTTTGAGACGATGGGTCAAATTTTGGTCCAACGATCCTTGCAAAACACAAGACAAATCTGAAGGAATCCAGAAGAGGCAGTTAAATCTACGTTATTTTTACATCGTTCGTTTTACAAGTTACATCATCTTTATAATGACACCATTATGCAAATCAGAAAAAGAACAACATACCTTGCATCATTGTGACTTTATTTCATTTGCCTTTGTGTTTTAATAATTTGCATAATGATGTCATCATACAAATGACATAAACCACACAAACAATGGACCATTTGGTCTATTAAATCAAGTACAATTTATGGTCTATGCCACAATCTCACCTGAATTCTATTTTTTGCCCAACCTAAATCATCATTCTTCTTCTTCTTCTTCTTCTTCTTCTTCTTCTTCTTCTTCTTCTTCTTCTTCTTCTTCTTCTTCTTCTTCTTCTTCTTCTTCTNTCTTCTTCTTCTTCTTCTTCTTCTTCTTCTTCTTCTTCTTCTTCTTCTTCTTCTTCTTCTTCTTCTTCTATTTCTCCAATTTTTATAGTGTTCCTAAAGTTACATTCACAGCAGTTTTAAGCACAAAGATTGTTTGAAGTCTTTCTCTTTGTTTGTTCTAAGTGGGAAAAAAAGGCTCACAGTTTTCTTCCCAACCTCATCCACGAAACCTGTTGCAGGAGGACTCAACGCATTCTTGACATTCTCATCTCGCAGATGACTTCCTTTGCCTTTTCTTGCTTGACATTGAAAGTCTGCATTCAGTCACTGCACATCCTTTTTGATGCCCTGGCTTTCATCATCTGTCTTTGAGTTGCAGATCATAATTTATTTTTAGAGTGCTTTAACATATATGCTAAGTGCAGTGCGTCACTTCATAAAAAGGGTAGTAGTTCTCTAGAAAGCCATGCTGTAAGAGAATGGAATTCTAAATTTGCACCTTTGTGCAAATGGTTTCTGAAGATAAACAATTATCAACATCTCTATTATCATCATTATAGTATATATTTTGTACATTTGACTATAGTTAAATGTGAGAAATCTATATAAATTATGATCAGGGGTGGTATTCAGCCGGTTTTTACCAGTTCTCCTGAACTGGTAGCAGAAATTTTGAGTAGTTCAGAGAATAGGGTGGCCCTGCTCCCAACTCTTCTCTGCCTCCCGAGTCCCAGCTGATCGGCTGGGTGTTCTTTTGTTGCCCTGCACAGGGAAACGGAGCTGGAAAGCAGATTAGTGGGGTAGGGAGGGAAGGCAGATTTTGCAGTATCCTTCCCCAGTATCCTTCACATTCACCAAGCCATGCCGACCAAGCCAAGCCCACAGAATTGATGGTAAATTTTTTGAATCCCACCACTGATTATGATCATATGTAGATAGCTAGATAAATAGCTAGATGGTTGATAGACAGACAGCTGGCTAGATGATAGGCAGGCAGATAGATAAATTGACAGACCAGAGGACAGACAGACAGATGATATAGAGCTGTAATGGTGAACTATGGCATATGTGCCACAAGTGGCATGTAGAGCCATTTGGCCCAGCACACGAGCTTCAGGCAAACTTACCTCACTGCACATGCACGTGCCTCACAGCCGATTTTTGGCTGGTTTGAGGCCTTTTTTGGACTCCAGGAGACTTGAGGAAGGCTTCTGCAGGCTTTTCAGGACGAAAACTAGGCCCGTTTCATCACTTCCTATTTTTCTGGAAATACTGGAAGTAATGAAACGGGCCTAGTTTTCAACCTGAAAAGCCCGCAGAAGTCTGCAGAAGCCTTCCTCAAGCCTCTGGGAGGCCAACAAAGGCCTCAAACCAGCCGAAAATCAGCTGTGAGGTACAGTGCAGGTAAGGGGGCAGGGGGGTGGAAAGATGGGGATTGCATGCACATGCATAGGGGGCATGGGGGGGTGCGCATTGCCTTCTGGTGCTGGCGTGTGAGTGCGAGCATGCATGCGTGTGTACATTTTTGGCACAGGAGCCAAAAAGGTTACCCACCACTGATTTAGATAGACAGACATATCAGATACATGATAGTTTGATAGATACCGTTAATTCTAATTCTACACATAGCTTCTTTTTGGAGATACTTTCAACATCTGCATCAATGAATTAGAAGAGGGGATAGAAGGGGAACTCATCAATTTTCAGACAACACAAAACTAGCAGGAGTACCAACATCCAGAAGAAGGCTCAAAAATGCAGAAGGTTCTCAACACTTGAAGCACTGACCCCATCCAACAAAATGCAACTCAGTGGTGAGAAAAATAATTTTTTATACTTATGCAAGAAAAAAAACACAATGCACAGGTATAATAAGTGTACCTAGCTCAACAGTTGTAACTGCAAGAAAGATCTTGGAGTCGTAGTGGATAATCACTTATATATGAGCCAACCAGCATGATACAGTTGCCAAAAAAAAAAAAAAGGCAATGCAATTCTAGGCTGCGCCAACAGTAGGACAGCAATAAGGTTGTAAGAAAAT
Organism: Laticauda laticaudata; assembly: GCA_004320025.1. Lineage (NCBI taxonomy): Eukaryota > Metazoa > Chordata > Lepidosauria > Squamata > Elapidae > Laticauda > Laticauda laticaudata. The sequence continues at coordinate 8,316 of BHFT01014094.1, forward strand.
GTTGTACCACTTTATATTCCATTGGTAAGACCTTATTTTGGAATATTGTGTCCAGTCACCACATTACAGAAAGAAGGCTGGACTTGTGCCAGAAAAGGGCAACAAGGATGATTAGGGGGCTGGGAGGCTAACTCAATGAGATGAAACAGTTTTCAGGACTGGGTATGTCTAGTCTAACAAGTGGAGGACTAGGAGGAGTGACATGAAAGCAAATATTTCAATGTATGAGGGGCTGTCCAAGGGAAGAGGGAATTGGCTTGCTCTTCAAAGCACTTCAAAGGAAGGACAAGAAGTAACCAATAAGAAGCTTTTCAAAGAGAGGTCAAACCTTGAACTAAGAAGAACTTACTGACAGTGACAAACAATTAATCAATAGGAAAACTTGCCTCCGGAAGTTGTAAAATGCTCCAACACTGGAAGTTTTTAAGAAGAATAAAGTTAGAGTAGAGTAGAGTAGAGTGGAGTGGAGTGGAGTGGAATGGGAATGGGAATGGGAAATTAGAAATGGAAATAGAGCTGGATAAGAAAGAGTCAGTAGAGTAGAGTAGAGTAGAGTAGAGTAGAGTAGAGTAGAGTAGAGTAGAGTAGAGTAGAGTAGAGTAGAACAGAAAACATGGAATGGAATGGAATGAATTGGAATAGAATAGAATACAGTAGAATAGGAGCTAGAAAGGACCTTTGGCCCTTTTTTAGTGCCATTGCAACCTCAAACAGTTGGTAAGGAATAGCTGTAAACTTCTTTCAATTAAATTAATCATTCATGCACACTGAAATGATAAATACATTTCCGCTTAAGATGTATTTTTTTAACAAAGCAAAAATCATAATGGTGTTCTCATAAAACACATTGTTCTCTCTCAGCAATTAGCACTCTGCTGTGAGAAATACGAGAAGAATTGGATACAGTTGGAGTTATTACAGGGATGTTTCTGCTATTAATAGAAAGCATTTGCTCTTTCAGCCAATCCAGGCTCCACCTGTAATAAAGCAATAAATCTTAATTAAAAGTGGATTACTTTGGATCAACAGTACCTTCCTTCTGGCAAAGTGTTTTTGATGATTTTATACCCTGGTCAAATTTTCAACAGAACAGGATGGGGTTTCCCAACTAGATTCAGAATGATTATATTCACACGCTGCATAAGATAGTTTACTGATGACTTTGTGAGCTACATCGGTTCAGCTACTGTGATTTGGAAAATCATGTTTCTTGAGTTAAAGAGTTGTGTGAATTAATAAATGAAAGATGACCTTGACTTAAACTTGACTCCTAAAGATTATCTTCATGGCAGTGTTGTAGAAGTATTTTGCCATTCCCTTCTTCAAAATTTTTTTTGCCTTGACTTCCCAGTCTAACTTATGAATAGAAGAATAAAATCTTTCTTGTCCCTTTAAATGGATGCTAATCAACCTACATTAAAATGAAATATCATTGTATTCAGCTTTCCAAAGATAACCATCATGCACACACCCACATGGACAGGGGAATGGATGTCCCTGGTGAGCCTCCAATCCAAGTCTTAAGCAGACCTGATGTTTACAGATTCCAAGATCAGCCAAAGCCTTAGTAAGGCCACACTTGGAATATGGAATCCAGTTTTGGTCACCACACTATCAAAAAGATGTTGAGACTCTAGAAAGAGTGCAGAGAAGAGCAACCAGGAAGATTAGGGGACTGAAGGCTGAAACATACGCTGAATGGTTGCACGAATTGGGCATGGCTAGTCAAGGGAGGAGAAGGACCAGAGCAGACATGATAGCAGTCTTCCAATATTTGAGCGGCTGCCACAGAGAGGAAGGGGTCAACCTGTTTTCCAAAGCACCTGATGGCCAGATAAGGAATAAAGGATGGAAACTGAACAAGGAGAGTTTCCACCTAGAAATAAGGAAGAATTTTCTGACAATGAGAACAATCAACCAATGGAACAGAAGTTGCCTTCGGAAGTGGTGGGAGCTTCATCCCTGGAGGCTTTCAAGAAGAGGCTGGGATGTCAAACTCAATTTCATTTCACTGAGGCCCACATCAGGTTGTGTTTGACTTTGGGGGACCATTATAGGCATGGCAAGCTCAATGTAACTGGTGTCGGGGGCACCTGTGGTGGCCTGAGTGCTCAGTGATTGAAAATGGGCTCCCAAGCTCCGTTTTCGGCTGTGGTGGCCTCCTGCAGCCCTCCTGTCAGTGAAAACGGAGCTCGGGAGGGCTGCCCGCAGTTCTTTGGGAGCTCTGTTTTTGCTGGCAGAGGCACTGCAGGCCAGTCCTTCGCTGTTTCCAGGGTGGCCCCGTGGGCCAGATCTAAGCACCCCCACCGGGCCTTGAGTTTGACACCCCAGTTCTGGTGGTTCCTGAACACCTTGCCCCTCCCTTGTAGCTGCCGGCAATCATCTTGCCTTCCCAGAGCCTAGAACTGCGCAACACAACCTTTCTCCTCTCTTGTTTCCTTGCGGGTTAAAAAAGCTTTGGAGCTCTTGCTCCAATGACCCATGAAAAGAGCCATGCGGGCCAAGCTGATGCCCAGGAGAAATGGGGAGCCTACTATGGTAAGCGAAATCCAAGGCTCACCAAATTCACTTCAGAAAAGTCGACAACTTAATGCTCCAGATTTATACACCCTGAACGCACCTGTTGGGAGTCTGAGAAGATGAAACAGACCCTCTGGGACTCCGGTTCCCTTGAAATACTCTCAGCAATGCCAGGAATTGAGCGCCGGACTCGAGAAAAGAGACAAAAAACCTAAAACCTGCAGCTAACATTTCAAAGGGGTTGGACCTGCTGCCTTCTGGCTGAACAGCCACTGAAAACATTTCAGCCAGAACAAAGATCTCTATTTGTTCAGACAGCAGCCAACAAATTTAACCGGGCAGGGAAGAGACAATGTTGGTCCCTGGAGACGGCAATGTTGAAAGTGGAGGAGGAAACGTGCCACCTGCCAGAAGGAGGAAAGGCAGGTTGTTGTTGAAATGGACCAAATCAGATTAGCATGAGCCAGGACAAAGTCGGCATATCCCCCATGTTGTGGGTTTCACCCCAAATATAATTGAAATAGAATTGAGAGAAGAATTATAAAGAATGGGCGGTTTGGACTGGTGGTTAAGGTACAGGCTAGAAATCAGGAGATTGTGAGTTCTAGTCCTGCCTTAGGCATTTGAAAGCCAGCTAGGTGGTTTTGGGCCAATCACCAGGAGACTGAGAGTTATAGCTCCAGCTCAGGCATGAAAGTCAGCTGGGTGACTTTGGGCCAATCACCAGGAGATTGTGAGTTCTAGTCCCGCCTTAGGCATGAAAGTCAGCTGGGTGACTTTGGGCCAATCACCAGGAGATTGTGAGTTCTAGTCCCGCCTTAGGCATGAAAGCCAGCTGGGTGACTTTGGGCCAATCATCAGGAGATTGTGAGTTCTAGTCCCGCCTTAGGCATGAAAGTCAGCTGAATGGCTTTGAGCTAATCACCAGGAGCCTGAGTTCTAATCACAAAGTATGTTTTAAGGGTATTTGATTGATTGATTGAGTACTAGGCAGATTGTAGCAGCAGAAGAGGCAAGCTTCACAAAGGGGGATGGTACCATAGAACAGTGTTTCATTTTACAACAGCATTTATTGACTTACATTGATATAGTAAATAAAAGAAAATTATAGGAGCCATTTCTGATACAGCTGGAAGATTATTTTGCATTATATAAATTCTATGAAGCCAGTTTGATGTACCGGCCTGTCAAGGTAAGAATAGTGATAAGGCATCAGTAGTATAAATTGTATGAGGGAACCAGGTATGTTTAGCCTACCCAAGAGAAGAATTAGGGGTGACATGATAGCTCTCTTCTGGTTAGTGGTGGAATTTTACTTCCGGTTCTGTGGGTGTGGCTTGGCTTGGTGGGCGTGGCTTGGTGGGAGTGGTAGGGGAGGGATACTGTAAAATCCCCATTCCCTCCCCACCCCACTAACCTATTTTCTAGCTCCTTTCTCCTGTGCAGGGCAACCAAAGAAGACCCAACTGATCAGCTGGGACTCGATGGGAGGTAGAGAATGGATGGGGGAGGGGCCAGTCAGAGGTGGGATTTGCCAGTTCTCTGAACTACCCAAAAGTCTGTTACCTGTTCTCCAGAACTGGTCAGAACTGGCTGAATACCACTTCTGCTTCCAGTACTTGAAGAGCTGTCATAGAGAAGAGGTGATTGACTCATTATCTGAGGATAGATCAAGAAGCAATGGGAGGAAGCTCACAAAAGAGAGATCCAATCCAGAACTAAGGAGAATCTTCTTGATAGTGAAAACAATGAACCAAGCTTGCCTCCCAGAGATGCCAACCATCACTGGAGGTTTTCAAGAAAGGATCGGACAACCAATTGTGCAATGATATAAGGTCTCTTGCCTGGGGCAGGGGGTTGGACTAGAAGACCTCTAAGGTCCCTTCCAGCCCGGTGATTCCATGAAATAATAAAATGAAGATACTTAACACAAATAAAAGGGACGCAGTGACTAAGGGGCGCAGTGGTTCAGTGACTAAGACGCTGAGCTCGTCAATCAGAAAGGTTGGCAGTTCAGTGATTCGAATCCCTAGCGCTGCGTAATGGAGTGAGCTCCCGTTACTGGTTCCAGCTTCTGCCAACCCAGCAGTTCGAAAGCATGTAAAAAAAATGCAAGTAGAAAAATAGGGTCCACTTTGGTGGGAAGGGAACAGTGTTCCATGCACCTTCGGCGTTTAGTCATGCCGGCCACATGACCATGGAGATGTCTTCGGACAGCACTGGCTCTTCGGCTTTGTAACAGAGCTGAGTATCACCCCCTAGAGCCAGAAATCACTCACACGTATGTGTGAGGGGAACCTTTACCTTTTACACAAATAAAATGTGCCAGGCAGTGCACGAAAGCGGCATCCTAAAAGCAGACAGAAGAACCTGTTTTTGAGAGAAGATAGACTCAGGAATAAGCTGGGGGTTCATATCATGAGCCGCAGGAATGAAACAATTGACCCACCAATGAAATTTAGGGGCTGTACAGATTTGCTCTGACTTATCATTTGACCAATCACTCTTGTTTTCAGACATGTCCCAAAGGTGTTTTTTTTTTCAAGAATCAACTGGACTTTCTTGGTTTTTCTCTGAAGACATTTCACTTCTCATCCAAGAAGCTTCTTGGATAAGAGCTGAAGAAGCTTCTTGGATGAGAAGGGAAATGTCTTCAAAGAAAAACCAGGAAAGTCCAGTTCCCTCTTGAAAAAAAGCACCATTGGGACAACCATGGCCTGGATGATGGAGAATCTCCATAGACATCCTTTCCAAACACCCACATCCTTCTTGGACTCAGGAACTGAGTTTAGCCTCCTCTTACTGTCCCAATATCTCTACTTGCTTCAAGATAATCAAGTCTCCCTTGGCACTGTCGTCGTGAATCTAATGATGTCATGCATGCTGGTGAGAAACACATCTCAGCCTGTTAAGTGACCTTAGGAAGGAAGGGTGCATGTACAGATACTCCTTGACTTATAACAGTTTGCACAATATTGGAAAAATGAGAACTGTTTTGACCCAGCCTTAGCAGAAGCAAGAAAGACTCCTTGTCACAAAAAACCCCTTTTTTATTTACCTCTTGTAAATTAATGGCATTGAGATAATTGCAAGGCCCTAAGCTCCCAGCTGAAAGGCTGCATATTAAGTTCTGGCAAGTAGTTTCTGTGGTACGAAACACAATGAGCAAAATCTTCAAAAAGATGAACTGTTGTCTCCTACAACCCCCACTCCTCTTTCCTTCTATTTATTTCCCGGCCAGGAAAGGCTGTTTAGCATCCATGTGTGCTTTGTTTCCAGAGTCGACCCCTTGTCCTTCATTGTTCCCTTCGAACAGCTCTGCACATACGTGCGTCTGGAACAGGCCCCAGCCGTTCTTCCTCCTCATTCATCTCAGCCTCCAAAGGCAGCTGCCTCTCCGGTGGCTGGGAAATGTTCGATGTCCCTGGCTCCATCTCTGCATCCCACATAGAGCCTCCATCAGAGCCTTCCCCAGACTCCAGAACTGGCACAATTTCCTTCCCAACCTCCTCATCATCCGAGTCTGCCGGGCCCCAACAAGAACAACCCACCAGATGAAAACATAATTCAGAAAATATTGGACTGCGCAGAGATGGATAGATTGACATTAAAAATAAACGATAAAGGAGACACAGAGTATTATTCAACATGGGATAGGTTTTATATAAGAGGTATATAAGATAGGTCAGATATAAGAGGTAGAAGTTAGAAGAGGAGTGATTATTGTTATGTGCGTGAAAAAGATGAATGCTATTTATGACTATAAGTATGCTAGTATAATTAATATGATTACAAATAAGCTAATATAACTATAGCTATTGCTATAATTACTATGTATATTATTATTATTATTGCAAGTATGTCTGTTGTTTTTTTGATAACATGAAGTGCCTGGACAATACATTGTTTTCAAAATCTATATATATAAAAGCAAAATACAACTCACTCATCGTTACAAAATCTCCAGAACTGTAAAGCCTACAAACTTGAAATTTGCCACGTATGTTCCTCTTGGAACATATTCAAATATTGTTTTAGTTTCCAAACAGCTCTCAACTCTCTCACCCACTGAAAGGATGCTAGCCAGATAAATACCAATGGATGCTGGTAGGCAGAGGCACAAATTTCCCCCCCTTATTTTTCATCCCAAAAAGTAAGCCCAGCCACATAGTTTTGTAGTGAAGCATGGATATCCAGCTAGTATTTATATATCAATAAAAAATATAAACCTTGAATTTTTTTTGCAACAGTTTGCTTAGTGGCCATTCAAAGTTACAGTGGTGTGGACCAAAGACACTTAGGACAATTTTTCATTATTTATGGCCATTGCAGCATCCCCATGCTTACGTGACCAAATTTCAGAGGTTTGGTAACTGATTCATATTTATGATGGTTGCAATATTCCAGTTCCTGTGATCCCCTTTAGTGACCAGCATAGTCACTGGGGAAGCCTGACTCGCTTAACAACTGTGGTACTCATTTAACAATTGTTTTATTTAAAAGGACAGGTAGCCCTCAGCTCAGCGTATCACCATGATGGAGCCCAACTTGGCTGTTGCTAAGTGAGACAGTGGGTGAATTTTGCTCCATTTTACGACCTTTCTTGTCATGGTTGTTAAGTGAATCGGGCTTTCCCCCATTGACAGAAGCTGGCAAAAGGTGATCACATGATCCCTGGGCATTGCACTAGTCATCCACTGCAGCGATTCACTTAGCAACGCTGGCAAGACAGGTCATAAAATGGGGGCAAGACTCCCTGAACAACCATCTCGCTTAGCAACAGAAATGTTGGGCTCAATTGTGGACATAAGTCGAGGACGACCCCTACCCCTTTCATCTGCCCCAATGCCATGAAAACACAGAAACTCCGAGGCTGTGGATGAGGGGGTCTGTCTGTCCAGAGATGGGCTTTATTAGGATTTGCAGCTCAGCTTTCTCGAAACATCAGCAGCTGCCGAAGGCCAAGGTCCATTTGGGAGCCTGTGCAATTTGATCCCTGCCCTCAGATCCCGGCCTCGGTGCCTCAAAAATCTAAGAAAGGAAGCAGGCTTTCCTTCATCATGGCTCTGGCTGGCAGTTGTTCAGGAGAGAGAGAGGGAGAGAGAGAAACTACTTCAGAGTCGGTTCCATACCGAACCTTTTTCTGAAAGAATATTGCTGTCCTTGTAGAAAGCACTAAAAAGGGGATAAAGAGCAACTTGTGTGTGTGTGTGAGAGAGAGAGAGAGAGAGAGACAGACAGACAGACCCCCTGACCCATACCAAATAAAAAGAGGAAAGGAAGACATGGGTCTGTATAAAAAGCCCACATCCCTAGATATGTGGATTTGTAGATGCTCCTTCAGAAAAAGAAATGAGTTTTAAAATCCTTTTTTAAAAAATTAGCATCTTTCTTTTTACCAGTGCGATCTTTTAATTATTCGAAACGGAAAAAGGAAAGAAGGAAGGGGAAAAAAGGAAAAAGAAGGAAGGAAGGAAAAAGAAGGAAGGGAGGGAGGGAGGGAGGAAAGTAGAAAAGAGAAAGGAAAAAGGGAGGGAGCAAGGAAGGAAGGAAAAGTGGAAAAGGAAGGAAAGAAGAGAAGGAAAAGAGGAAGGGAAGAAGAAAGGAAGAAAAAGGGGGAAAGGAAGGAAGGAAAGTAAGAAGGAAAAGAAAGGGAAGAGGGAGGGAGGAAGAAAGGAAGGAAGGGAAAGGAAAATAGGAAGGCAGGCAAATGAAGCTAGAGAGAGAGAGAGAGAGAAAGAAAGAAGGAAGGAAAGAAAGACAGACAGATAAAAAGACTTTAAAAAGCTAAAAATGCAAACTGTAGGTACGAACTAAGTAGGAAAAATGTACATATGCCCACCATTACGTGGTGCAGACTTAACTGATGGAATAAGTTGCAGTTCATGAAAACGTCTGCCCTTAATAACACTGGTTACGCTTAAAAAATGCTAATAGGCTCCTTCGGCGTCTTATGGTGTGAAGTGAGTGGCATTCAGGGAAATGGGTTTTTAAGCACTGGGGTTCTAAGCAATTTGGGGGTTTATTGACCATGGACAATGCTAAGTTGTCTGGAACCCATCTCAACTTCCTCAACAAGCAGGGAACTGGGCTTCATAGTGTTGGCGGCATTGCTGACTGTCTTCAAGGGTAGATCTAGAGGTGGGCTGCTAACGGTTCGCCCCGGTTTCCACAAACCGGTTGTTAATTTTATGGCTGGTTCAGTGAACTGGCAAATCCCACTCCTGGGATCCCCACTCCCAACCCTCCTCTCCCCTCCCAGGAGTTCCCACGCAACCCATTTTGGATCCCAGGTAAGTGTATGGCCTGCATAGAGGCTCGGGGAGGGTGAAAAATGGGCCTCCAGAGGCTCCGGAAGGCCAGATGTGGGCTCCATAGGGCCTCTGTAGCCTGGGGAGACCATTGTCGCACTGCTGGAGGCTCGAAGAAAACCTTCAGAGCCTGGGGAGTTTGGAAACACACTGTCCCCCGCCAAAATGCAGGAGGCTAACTAGGCCATGCTCACCATGGTCACTCCCACCCAGCAATAAGGCAGAGTACCGATCGCTAAATTTTTTGAAGCTCACCCCTGTGTAGATCCCATCAAAGGAAGGCCAGTAAGATAATTGTGAGGCTAGGAGGGCCAGAACAATTGAAGTTAAGCTGTCCTAGGCTTGGTAGGACCATCCCTGGCACAGAACTGAAGACAGCATAGGTTACCTTGATCCTAGGATTATTCCCATCTGTCGTTAGCATGAAGGATTAATAGAATTAACAAGAGTTGGAAGGGACCTTGTAGGTTATCTTGTCCAACCCTCTACCCAAGCAGGAGACCCTACACCATTTCTGACAAATGGCGACCCAGGATTAGGATTATTCTTAAAACTAATTTCAGTTCTGGTTATGAACAGACAGAGTTGGAAAGTGAAAAGAGGAGCAAGTAGACCAAAGAAGAAAACGCATGTCATTTGCTCTAACTTTGCAAAAAATTATAACAACATTTTAGGGAATTAGCACAGAGAGTGCCAAAAAAAGTGGCGTTTGCGTATTCCCAGGGTCTCGCAGGAGTCTTCTCCAACACCAGAGTTCAAAGGCCTCCATTCTTTGGCGCTCAGCCTTCCTTATGGTCCAACTTTCACAGCCACACATTGCAACTGGGAAAACGACACCATGGACTATACACACTTTTGTTGGCAGGGGGATGTCTCTGCTTTTTAGTATGCTGTCTAGATTTGCCACAGCTTTCCTCCCCAGGAGCAAGTGTCTTTTAATTTCTTGGCTGTGGTCCTCATCCGTGGTGATCTTGGAGCCCAGGAAAATAAAATATGTCACCACCTCTATTTCTTTCCCATCCATTTTCCAGGAATTGAGAGGGCTGGATGCTATGATCTTAGATTTCTTAATGTTGATTTTCAAGCCAATTTTTGCACTCTCCTCCTTTACCTGCATCAACAGGCAAAACCCCCCCCCAACCATTAGCAATCTCATAAATAACAGCTAGCCCATATTTAAGTACAGGTACTCCTCCACTTTTGACCCCCATTGAGCCCAAAAGGTCTGTTGCTAAGTGAGACAGTTATAAAGGGTGTTTTGCCCCATTATATGACCTTTCTTGCCACGGTTGTTGAATGAATCACTGCAGTTAAGTTAATAACAAGGTCATTAAGTGAATCTGGCTTCCCTCTTGACTTTGCTTGTCAGAAGGTCACAAAAGAGGATCACACAACCCCGGGGACACTGCAACTGTCATCCATTGCAGTGATTCACTTAATGATGGTGGCAAAAAGGTCGTAAAATGGGGAAAAGCTTACTTAACAACTGTCTCACCTACTGTAGCAATAGAAGTTTGGGGCTCAATTGTGGTCATACGTTGAGGACCGCCCCATATCTTGGTTTTTAATTCCTCATTACTTGTTTCTGGGTGTTCTGATTCCACAATCTTTATTGCATTTTTACAATACTCTCTTAAAAGAAGCTGGTAATAATCCATGAGACTGAAAATCAGGCTTGTCAGATGCTCCATCTTTTTTATCCTGCTGTACGGAGAGGAGAGCTGGTCTCCAACAGAAAGCCCCTTGAAGACACCGGAAGCATTTGAAATGGGGATTTACAGATGGTAGTTAGGGATAAGTTGGGTTGACAAAATCAGAAATGAGGAGGAGATAAGCCACCTGAGAAAGCCCAGGGAAATAATCAAAAACATTTAAAATTGAATATTTAAAACTTAGAATATTTTGGACATGGGATGCAACATCCAGAAACATACGACACACTTCACTTAATCCTCCAGAGAAAGATTGAAGGCAAAGGAGGTCCAGGCAGAAGAAGAACATCAGGGCTTCCAATCTAAGGGACGGGTTTGGACAAAACTCAACAGCACTTTTTCTTGTGGCTGTTGATAAAAATAGGATTGCCAACATAATCGCCAATGACTGATGATGGATATGACAGAAGAAAAAGAAGAAGGAGGAGGAGGAGGAGAAGATGAAGAAGAAGAAGAAGAAGAAGAAGAAGAAGAAGAAGAAGAAGAAGAAGAAGAAGAAGAAGAAGAAGAAGAAGAAGAAGAAGAAGAAGAAGAAGAAGAAGAAGAAGAAGAAGAATCATCCATGAAGCTTAAGCATGGTTGGGTGCACCGACAGTCCACCAACTGTCTCTGCTCTATTTATTTTTGATAGGTCCAGATCTCAAATCTAGCAATTGTGTTCCCTTGTTAATGGATGTGGTAGTCACAACTATCTGAAGTTCAAAGCCGGCTGTTCTTCCTTGACATCTTCTGCCTGAAAGCCATAAACTGTCATTAGAGTCTTCAGGTTGCTCCAAACAGCTGTTTCCCCTCCTCTCTTCTCTATTCTTTCTTGTGAAAACTGTAAGTATTTTTTTCCTATTGATTTACACTCTCCTGTTACCATTTCCAATTTCTATACCAACAGATGTTTTTCTCTATATCCAGACAACAGGTGCCTCTTCGCCCGCCAAAGGCAGGGAGGATAACGGGGAATACAAAATCCATGTGCTAAAACCATCTGCCGTGATTAAAATGTGCAGAAAATCCCTATTGTGGAAGGAGCAATCCTCAATGAGAAAAGGCGTAAGGGCGAAAAAATGTATTTTGTGCTCTTTGCTTTCCAAGAAAAAACAGACAAACTAGACATTGATTCAAATTATATTAGCATTCATTACTGATTAAATGAAAAGGTGGGGTATACAAGGTAGTCCTTGAGTTATGACCACAACTCAGCCCAAAATTTATGTTGCTAAGTGAGATATTTGTTCAGTGAATTTTGCCCCATTTTATGAGTTTTCTTGCCATGGTTGTTGAACAAATCACCACAATGACTGACTTGTTAAGTTAGTGACAGGATTGTTAAGTCAATCTGGAGAGTAGCGGAAATTTTGAGCAGTTTGGAGAACTGGCAAATGATACCTCTGATTGACCCCGCCCCATCTATTCTCCGCCTCCTGAGTCCCAGCTGATTGGCTGGCTCTTCTTTTGTTGCCCTACATAGGAGAACAGAGCTGGAAAGCAGGTGAGTGGGGTGGGGAGGGAATGGGGATTTTGCGGTATCCTTCCCCTGTAACGCCCACCAAGCCACACCCACCAAGCCAAGCCATACCCACAGAACCGATAGTGAAAAAATTTGAATACCACCACTGGTCATAAGTCACTGTTTTCAGTGCCGTTGTAACTTCGCACAGTCACTCAGTGAACTGTTGTAAGTCGAGGAGTATCTGTAAATCAACCCACCAACCCACCAAAACAATAAAATAGTATTTTCTTTCATTTTATCAAACTCCGATGGTGCGGAAGGACGTCCCTGATATTTTCAGTTGGAAAAGCATTCCATTTTCCACCCGTTCTTAGTGAACTTCCTATAGTTTGGGGAAATTTAAAAAAAAAAATAATTGCAAGAGAGAAAAAGAGAGAAAAAAGAAAAATGCATGTGTTGTTGGTCTGTTTTAATTGTAAAATCAATAAAGTCTATTTTTTTTAAAAAAAATGTAGAATCGGTCTTAAAAATAAAGAGGCTTCGTGTCCCAGGAAAATACATGTTTAAGCAGTTGCAGACAGATGCTGCATGGCAGTGGTGGGATTCAAAATTTTTTTTACTACAGCTTCTGTGGGCGTGGCATGGCTTGGTGGGCGTGGCATGGCTTGGTGGGCGTGGCAGACAAAGGATACTGTACAATCTTTATTCCCACCCTACTCTATGGGGAAGGTTACTGCAAAATCTAACCTGCTTTCCAGCTCCGTTATCCTGTGCAGGGCAACAAAAGAAGACCCAGCCAATCAGCTGGGACTCAGGAGGCAGAGAATAGATGGGGGCGGGGCCAGTCAGAGGTAGGATTTGCCAGTTCTCTGAATTACTCAAAGTTTCCACAACCGGTTCTCCAGAACTGGTCAGAACCTGCTGAATACTCACCTCTGCTGCATGGACATATCCATGTGCTTTGAAACTGAAGGGCTGCCCAGAGAGAGAGTATACAGATAGTCCTCAAGTTACAACAGCTCATCTAGTGACCATTCAAAGTTACAATGACACTGAAAAAAAGTGACTATGACTGTTTTTTACACTTACGACCATTGTGTCCAACCCCATGAGATCCAAATTCAGATGCTTGGCACATGACAGTTGCAGTGTCCCCGGGGGTGTGTTTGTTCACGTGATCCCCTTTTGCGACCTTCTGATAAGTATAGCCAATCAGGGAAGCCAGAATCACTTAACGACCATGTTACTCACTCAAGAACTGCAGGGATTCCCTTAACAACTTTGGCACAAAGATTGTAAGTTTGATTTTTAATGTCGCAAAACTCATTTAACAAATGGCAGCATCAAAGTTGGGCTCCATTGTGGTTGTTAAGTCAAGATCTACCTGCAATAGGTAATCAAAACTATGTTGCTAAGTTCAAGCGTTCTAGTAGCCAAAGTTCAAGCAGAGAAGAGCTGGGACATTTTTATTAAACTGACATTTTCACCATCAGTTTGAGCTGGCTATTCTTTCTTTTGCTAGTTTTTCTGCCCAACGCAGATCAAAACTCTTTTATTTTATTTTTTTTACAGGCTCACCCCATTCCATTCTTCATGGGTTTTCCAGTTTTAAACTCGCCCTGTCATTTCAGGGGAATGAAGCTTTTTTTTTCTTTGTTCAGGAAAAAAAAAATGGTTTATTACGAGGGCATTTGATAACACAGATGGTTTGGCACAAAAGGGGTTAAAATAGCATGAGAAGACGCAGATGGCTCAGTGCAAAAAATGTCAAGAAATGGGGAGATTGCAGATCTACTGTATTAGCAAGAATATAAAAATGCTTGTTCTTCTATTTCAGACCTAAAAACCAGCGTACAGAAATGCAGGTTAGAATTCTTGGGACCAATTGATGCATCTTCGGGATATAGATTTGCTAAATTTGGGAGCGGCCGTCTCCCGTTCAACTCTGAATGAAAATTCTTTGACAAAGAAAAACCTAATTTTGGGAAGCTTCTTCTCTGGAAACATTGTACTGCAAACCAGGCCTACAAAACCTCAGCCAGATCAGTTCTCAAATACAGCTCATCTGCCTGGAATCCACACTGTAGAACGGACATTAATTACGATTGAGCGAGTCCAGAAAAATACCCCACTCCCCTACTCACAATAGAATACCTTATGCTACCAGGCTTGAAATTTTGGATCTGGACAATCTAGAACTACGCCGTCTACGGTGGGATCTAAGCTTAGTGCACAAAATTGTCTGCCACAATGTTCTACCTGCAAGTGACTTCTTCGGCTTCAACCACAATAACACACCGGCAAACAATAGGTACAAACTCAAAGTAAACTGCTCCAAACTCGATTGCAGAAAATCCAACTTCAGCAACAGAGTGGTCAACACCTGGAACTTACTACCTAACTCTTGTTGTTACATCCTCAAACACCCAAACCTTTCATCTTAAACTGTCTACCGTGCACCTCACTCCATTCCTAAGAGGTCTGGAAGGGGGCTTACCAGCGTGCCTACTATCCCTGTCCTACTGTCCCCAATTATCCATTTATTCATACTCATTTATTATGTATACACTTGTATCTGTTTATACTTTTACCTGTTTATACTTATATGCTTATATGTTATGTTCATACTTATACTAGTTTTCTCATACATGCTTGACAAACAAACAAACAAACAAACAAACAAATAAAATAACAGAAGCTGATCAAAGATGTTCTACAGCAAAATATTTGTGGTCTGGAGTCACTCCGTGTGTCCAGAATGACAGATTGAACAGAATTCCAGCAAATACCAGTCAAAGAGTTTATATAATGAGGCATCCTTGGTCTCTCTGAGCTTGGTTGTTTACTTGCAGATGTTTCATCACCCAACTAAGTAACATCATCAGTACTATATTGGAAGGGTTTGCTCTTTGTTTATATACAAGTGGCTTGCTATGCTCCATTTATTTCTAGTTTGCAAATATTACTTCTTAATGTAACTTCCTTAAAGTTAGCACCAGTGATGTTACCTTGTTTGGGTAATGAAACGTCTGCTAGAAAACAACCAAGCTCAAGGAGCACCAAAGAGGCCCTCATTTCAACCCTAAGCTACAAACATTCCCCTTTATTGCTTACTAGCTCTATACCTGTGCTTCGCTATGAAACTATGTGGTCAGGCTTAGTTTTTGGGGAGGAAAATAAGGAGAAAAAAAATTTCTGCCTCTGCCTACCAGCATCCATCAGTATACATCTGGTTAGTGTCCTGTCAGTGTGTGAGAGAGTTGAGGACTGTTTGGAAACTAAAACAGTATTTGCTGTGTGAGGAAGGAGACATCAAGGAACCTGGGTGTGGCTTAGCTCAACTGTTCTGTACTAAAGCTGGTTGCTGCTGTGAAACTGAAACTCCTCTCCTCTGCTTTTTTTTTTTTCTTTTGCATTTGGAAGAGATTTCTTTTCAGGTGAGGAGGGGGAGTAGAACTCCTTAGCATCAGAGTGTGTTAATAATAATATACAAAATACTAATGCTGTTATGGTCATTTTGAAAAAATCCTTTCTTAGTGAGCACCTAGAAGCACCTAGGAACATATGTGCCAAATTTCAAGTTTGTAGGCTTTACACTTCTGGAGATTTTGTGATGATGAATGAGTGGTATTTTGCTTTTATACATACAGATTTGATGATCCATTGTCCTCAAGAGAAAATAAATTGTATTTCATTGGAAGATATGCAGGCAGTCCTCAACTTACAATGTAATTGAGCCCAGGATCTTCATGTTATTCCAGTTGTTAAGCAGGTCACCCAGTGATCACACCTGGTTTTATGACTCTTTTTGGCAGTGGTCTTTAAGGGAACACTACGGTTGTTTCAGTAAGTGCTGGAATCATTAAACAAATCCATTGTCCGCAATGGGCATTTTTTTTGCCAGAAACTAATCAAATGCTGGTTTCCAGCAAAAACAACAACATATATTGTGGTCCTATGATTGTGGGATGCTGCAAACAACCATAAATGCAGGCCAGTTGCTGAGTGTTTCAAATGTGATAAGGTGACTGTAGTGTGTGTGTGTGTGTGTGAGAGAGAGAGAGAGAGAGAGAGANAAGGTGACTGTAGTGTGTGTGTGTGTGTGTGAGAGAGAGAGAGAGAGAGAGAGATAGACAGACAGACAGACAGACAGACTGACTGACTGACAGATAAAGAGAAAGATTGTGAGAGGGAGGCAGGGGGAGAGAGAGAGGGAGGGAGGGAGAGAGAGAAAGATAAGGAGAGAGTAAGTGTGAGGCAGGAAGAGAGAGAGAGAGAGAGAAAGAATCAGATAGAGACAGAGGGGGGGAGAGAGAAAGAGAGAGAGGGAAGATGGGGGAGAGAGAGAGACAGACAGACTGACTGACAGACAGATAGAGAAAGAGAAAGATTGTGAGAGGGAGGCAGGGGGAGAGAGAGAGGGAGGGAGGGAGAGAGAGAAAGATAAAGAGAGAGTAAGTGTGAGGCAGGGAGAGAGAGAGAGAGAGAAAAAGAGGGAGGGAGAGAGAATGAACTTTTGAAATTGTATTTCATAAACCGGACTTTTACCCCCTTAACATTATTACCCATGAACTATACTTGGCCAACAGACCACGGTTCAAGCCAACCGGGACACCCCAACATGGAAACATAAGGCCCTGTCACACTGGCCGACGGATGCAAAACTTTTGTAAAAAGGACACAGCGGATGAGCAAAATGTTCCGTTGTTATCCGCTCTCAAAAGGGTAAAAAATTTGCATAAAGAGAGCGCGACAACACGGAAAGGAACGGATGGAGGAGACGCAGAGCTGATGAAAGCGGATGCTGGAATGGAAGCTTAGCCGATGGAAGCGGATGAGAGCGGATGCACATCCACAGGGCTTCCAGGGAGCGACAGCAAAGCGGACGTGGAACGATACAGCGGATGCCGAGCGGATTGCCGAGCGGATGACGCGGATGCAGAGCGGACACCCAGCGGGAAAGCCTAGCGGGGATGCCTAGCGGATGCAGAGCCGTTCACTGCGCCATTGGGGAGGATGCATTGCGTCAGCCCCTGGATATAAAGGGAAGCAGCTCGCAAGCAGGTCACCATCAGAGGAAAGACCTGCTGCAGACATAGCTCAGCCAGCCAGCCAGCAACGCCAACAAACCATGGGGAAGAAGGAGAAAGCCTCAGCCATCTGCTGCCAGCCCTGGCAAGAGGACAGCGCACCCTCCCACCCCCTGGCCCTCCATTCTGCTTCTGCTGGGCTTTCTGCTGCCCGCGGCTCGCTCTTCTGGGCGGGCGGCTTCTGCTGATGCTGCTTCTGGCGCGGTGTGTGCTTCTGCTGCGTGCTTACTCTGCCTGCATGCTGCTTCTGTCCAGTGGTGGCATTCTGGCTGGTGCCTTACTCCTGCTGGTGCTGCTCCTGTCCTGCTAAGTCCTGCTTGGCTGCTCCTATCCTGCTGGTCTCTGTCCTGCTCGTGCTCCTGCGTCCTTCCTGCTGGTGCTCCTTGGTCCTGCTGCCGTCCTGCTGGTGCTCCTGGTCTGCTCCTGCTCCTGGCTGTGCCTGCTGCGCTGCGCTGCTGGCTCACTGCTGGTCCTGCTTTTGCCCTGCTTACTATTCTTGTTGTTCCTGCTGCTGCTAGCGTAGTGGTGTGGAGGAGCAGCCCCTACAACCTCGAAGCCCTCTGATGGCGGGGCCCAGATGGCCCTGCAAGGAGGAGAGGCAGACGCCATGAACAGGAGAGGGAGGCAATACTCCAGTTGAAGAGGAACATGGGAGGAGGTGCACTTGAATGCTCAGGGAGAATGATATATTGGCGGAAGGGCACACAGGCTCTATCGAGGACACCAAAAAGGAAAGCAGACTGCTTTAGAAGAGAAGGCGGAGAGCCTGGCGCTACACTGTGAGAGTGCTCCTCGGATTGAGTGCGTGGGAAGCAAAGCACATGCACACCTACTGGAGTAACGGAAAATAGCTGCAACTTCAAGGAAATTCTGGCCAAATTATTGCTCTATTGGACGGTTCAAGCTATAACGGACAGACTCACGAGGACCAGGTGAATGGCCCCATGAGGTGCCAGCTTCCTGGAGGAGGCGGTGAGTATCCGGCACCCAGGAGAGCCGAGCCCCTCTTGTACTACACCGTACACCTACAGAGTTACAGCGTGCTCCTGCTGAGAGCCAGCGTCCCTTCTGGCAGCAGATAGAGTGGGCGAGCACATGCTTGTTGGTCCATGGGCACAGCATGAACGGTAAGTCTGTTTGGTGTAATATATGAAGCGTTCCCACGACGGTGGGTAGTACCCCTAGTCCCAACAGCTGAAAACGTTTCAGTGTAGGGGCCGCGGTTTGTCAGTGAACACCTTCGTTGACACAGGGTTTTGGAGAAACGAACGCCACTTCCAGCCACAGCCATAAGGCAAGAGGCATCCACCCCAGCATCTCTGACGGCTCAACTAGATAGGTCAGAGAAGGCAACATCTGGAGGGCAGAGCCACCACTGGTCCGGTGACTGCGGAGATAAAGGACACCATCTCAGACAGAGCATTTATGATTCTCACCTCTCCTCTAGCCATATGTAAAAATTGTGATCACTAACTACAACGCCCCATATCTCTGACATGTTTAAAGAGCACCTTCACTTCGAACCCAATATCTGGCAACGCAGACTCTTCCTTCTGCTGGCTTACTTTGGACTGACACCTTGGCCGGTTTTCAAACCCCTTCCAACTCTGCCTGTGCAAAACAAGAAATGAAATTTAGGTTAAGATAATCAGTACAATGGCTTGGCGGAAGAAGACAGTGTTAGTCTCATCCGTATCTGCTTTCATTAAACCCTCTTTCAGCACCGAAGATCGATACCCTGGCTCCCACTAACCAGTCCAGGGAGTGCCATAGCTCAACTCCACCACGCATGAGTGGATGTCACTCGCCACTCTCTCCAAGGCTTTCCACAAATATCCGACTCACCTAGAACTCGAATAGGCATACCGGCTGTACCAGAGAGATCACCAGCATCTACAAGTCATTCTCATCCCAGTCCAGGCTCAGGTACATCTACGCCACCGTGTGCACCAAGGGGATGCCACTTGTGATGCCAGCTCCGATACATGCCACTATGCCACCGATGCCATCCCACGCTCAGGAAAACCCAATGCCACCCACGCCTGACTAGAACTTCCTAAGCACTTGTTCCTGACGTGACCCTGCCAGAGCCTCACCATCATTCGCCAGCTGCTTACTGCCTTCAGATTCTCAGAGATCAGGCGCCCGCATCCATAATCACCGCAGCTGTCGTAGCGCTTCTCACACGCTCACAGACCAAAGCTTACCGACGCTCAGAACATGAATCTCTGTCATCTGTGGATTGGTCTGGCCGTTACATCTAGCCCCTAGTTGTCATGGAGCGAAGGGCTCTCAACCATCGACGGAGGTCTGGAGCCAAGTGACTTGTCTTGAAGAGCTCCTGCAAACACAACGCTCCCCTGGGGCCTTTTTATGTCTCTCCTCGGCCAGCCACCTCTGAATGGCGCCTCAGACCAGCACGTGCGACCACGAGTAAGATGCATTGCTCACCTCCACAGACATCCCCTGCAGGCTCCCCTCAGACACCGCTGATGTATGTATCTTTCGAGCCCCAGCATTGGAGATGCTGCGACAAACAGATCGGATCGCCCCCTGAGTGCACACAGAGGCGCCCTATGGAGCCCACATCTGGCCTCCGAGCCCTCGGAGGCCATTTTCACCCTCCCAGCGGATGAGGCCATACACTTAACCTGGAATCCAAAATGGTGCGTGGAACACTCCTGGCGAGAGAGAGGGTTGAGTGACGGTCCAGTGAGTGGATTGCCAGTACGTCCACTGAGACACAGCTTAGAAAGTTAAACGCCGGTGTGGATCCGTAGCCTGGTTGACTGTGCCTAAAATTCCTTTGCTTTGGTGACTACGCAGGTGACTTGCGTCATTTTTTCCTACCTTTATCCAGTGACTTGTCCTATAAAATGAGAAGACTGATCTACTAATGTCACGCACACTATCGGAATTCAGTTCATTCTTAGTTCAAGCCCTGAAAATGGTGACGTTAATGAGGTGGAGATATTATTTTAGAAATGGTTTTAAGCCTTCTGCCATGCTGTGGGATGTTAGCCAGAATTTAATGAATATGCTAATAACAAAGTGAGTATGCTGGCAACAGAAGTGATTACAATTTAGAAAAGTCTCGGTAATAGCTGGATCATAATAATGACGGGAGATACCTTTGGGATGTGATTGTAGGTAATGAGACTGTGATAGAAACCATCCAGTGCAAGCATATTGGGAAACTTGTAATGAGACTTCACACTTCCTCCCAGTTATCTGCCAACCATTGAGTGGCCCTTATATCTAAATATACTAATTAATCATTCAAATAATAAAACAACCTTCTTATATAAAGCCTCTGTTAACATTTGTTAGAGGCTTTCCACCCAATTCTAATTTACATGGCTCGAACTTCTCCTTTTCCTTCGTTTCTTTCTCTCTCTCTTCTACCTATTTGCTCTTCTTCTTTCTTTTTTTTTTTACTTCTTTCTTCTTGTTGATGATATCGTACCAGTGGATAGGTAAGCTATCTCTCTATTTCATTAGCTACATTCTACTCATCTCGTCTGGTTCTTGCCTAGCTCCACTTCCCACGTCCTTGCTGCGGGAGTTTGCACAGTCTTGCTTTCTACGCGAGGGTCTGGCTGCTGGTCCTGACACAACAGAGCTCTGTTGGGGCCTTCACATCCTCAGTGCCTCTATCAGGTTCACCTGCCTCCATCCTCCCCAGTCCATAGCCCCCATTGCCTCTGTTGGAGTCCAAACACTGGTAGCGGGTGCGCATGAAGATTGTGCAGGATGCAGCAAAGCTTCCTACGCGATCCTCCTCACGGTCTCTGGGTGATGTGCATGGTGGGAGAAGTACCTGCAACTGTGGCCAGGATGCCAAAGGCGTATCTCCACCACCCCGCCTTACCCTGGACAGCCTGTATTTGGAGATCCTCTCTTCACTGTCGTATCCTTTTCCCGCTGTGATGGTCGGTATTGGAGAATTAATTAACTTTAGGGATT